>JAWNON010000004.1:660000-775000 GCA_035045945.1 Drosophila anceps | reverse complement strand
GCCTAATTAGAGTCCAATGCTGACGCAGCACTTAGTAGCTGGCTGAATGGGGGATGGGGTGGATGGGTGTGGGGGCGGGGGGCATCCTTTTCATTGATATTTGATTACGGCAACATATGGCAAAACAATGAGCCCTTTGTCAAAGACTCGCTGGCGACGCCATGGCACGCTGTTCTGCTCTGCTCTGCTCTGCTCTGCTCTGTTCTGTTCCGCTGTCTTCTTTTGCTTTCTATTTTTTGGTAAATTTGCTTTTTCGCATTTGGTTTTTGCCAGCGGCATTTTAGCTGGGACGCTGCGGCGCGTCTGTTGCTTGACATTTGATGTGGCAGGCAGCGAGCGTCTTGCCTCAAATTTCAATGAGTGCCACATTGACACAATGAGACTCAGCCGAATCGAATCGCTGCCACTTGAGCAAATGCTCGGCAAGAGCTGAAGAAAGAAAAAGAGTAAGAGAGAAAGAGGAAAGGAGAAAAAACCCCGAATGCCGAGTTGCCGACTCTGGCGATTTGCTTATGGCAATTATTAACTGCCATTTGATATGCCGGCGGCAGGTAGTCAGCGATGCGTGGGAGAGCAACACACACACACACACACACACACACACACAGAGAGAGAGAGAGAGAGAGAGAGAGGGAGAGGCAGAGAGAGACACACACGCACACTGCCTGTGCACAATTGTTAATGAAGCATTAAGCAGCGCCTGTGGCAGCGCCTCAAGGATGCGCATAGACGCGCCACAGATACGCACAACAGCGATGTGGCATTAAAAGCAGCCACCGCTACAAACACAGATAGAGATACAAATGTACCGAGAGCGGCAGAGAACGGTTCAGATACAGATACATTTACAAATAGCTCGGCCTGTGAACGGAAATTGCGCTAAGTGCCCTGGCACGCAAAATAAACATTGAGTCCCGAGTCCCAAGTCCTGTGTCCTGTGTCCTCTGTCCTGTGTCCTAGGCTGCCTTTAATGCCAGCACTCGCTGCTGCAACTGCTGCTGTCGCTGCTGCTGCTGCTGCTGCAACTGCTGCTGCTGCTCTTTAGTTTGGAGCGCTGCCTTTTTGGGTGCAACACACTGTCGAGTACTCAAAGTGACTCAGTGCGGGCTGCATATAATTCTTCTTCGTTTTCTCTCAACAATTTTTTCCCCATTTTTGCTATTTTTTTTTTTTTTTTTTTTGTTTTTCGGTAGGGAGCAGTGCATTAACCCTACTGTGTGCGAGGGGAGCCAAAGGCGACCACGAGAGCTGAACTCGGCTAATGGCAAGTCGCACAGCTGCTGCTCTGCTTTACTTTAAAGAAATACTTTCAAAGGAATTTAATGGCGTCAGATTTAAGTTATCGCTATATGAACCGATAACGATAACAATAAATAAATGCAAGCATCTTAATCGATTATCACAACGATATTTATCGATATATATATATATGATTTTCTTCCGATTGAAGAACATAGCTGAGAATTTCACTTTTTTCACTTCGATTATTCTTCGACCATTTATCGATATGCACTACCTGATTGGCACTACCAGCTTATGCATTTAGAAAGCTTACGAACAAACTCTAACTCTATTTTTTATGTTATTTCAAAGTTTCTATATTCAAAATAGGCTTTTTGGCGCATAAAAAAACATATCGATAAATCGATAAATATACAAAAATCCATGAATATACACACATATATATAAATCTTAAAGAAAATTAAAGTAGAAATTGCAATTGCCAGTTACCAAATTACTTCGATTATTGTTGCTTATCGATAAACTACTATCGATAAATATACAAAAATCCATAGCATTGCAAATATTCATATCCTTAGATAAGCAAAATAAAATTACAAATTTTTAATTATAAATAATTATTAATTTATCGATTACTTCGATTATTGTTGCTTAGTTATCGATAGCTCCAACAATTGGCTTCGATTATTGTCTGCTTTCTTTCGTATATCAGTCGTTTGTCGCTGACATAGCTTCATTTTCTCTAAGTCCAGCTCACTTGAATCCATATCTTCTATATAAGTATATATATCTATATATATATATATATATATATATATATATATATATATATACATAGGGTTAGTAGCTCATCTATATAACTGCACTTAGATGTTTATGTACCCTAACCGAAATCAAAGCTGGGTTTTGCCTTGTGTGCATTTCTGCAGCTGGCTGACACCGTCATAATACCCACCCAGGGGCTATAAAAAGGGCCAACAACCGCAGCTGGTTGCTAGTTTCCCTTCTTTATTTTGGTAGTCGCAACTCCTCACCTCTCCCTCGCCCCCACCCCAATCCTCACTCTGCCCCTTCCCTTCGCGCGCTCTCGGTCTCACTCGTTTTTTGTTGTTTCACTTCACCCAAAGTCCTGGGCTTTGATTGAGAGGCAACAGCAGCCAACCAGTCAGCCAGCCAGCCAGCCACCCAGCCAGTCAACCAGCTCCAAGCTCCAAGCTCCAAGCTCCAACACAAAAGCGACGCCGAGGCGCCTCTTAGTCGGGGGCAGCCTCTGTGTGACAGCGAACCTGTGGACTCTGTGATGGGACATACCTCGAAACTTGGGGCTCAAGTCATTAGGCTCGGCTATGGGCTGCGCGTGGAAGTCCTAGTCCTTCTTTGTTTGACAATTTTGTGCCCAAAAAACAACAAAAAGAAGAGAGAAAAGAACCGTGCAGTCATTGTGTGTGTGTGTGTGTGTGTGTGTGTGGGAGTGAGTGTGTGGGAGTGAGTGTGTCTTAGCCAAAGGAATCCGATTCCCACTTTACGAAAATAAGCATTGTAAGGGTGAGTGTGTGTGTGTGTGTGTGTGTGTGTGGCTAGTTGTGGGCGTGGCTGGCAGGAAGCAAATGTCAGCGCGCTTAATTTTTTGCTCATGCGAGAACGCTCGCTCGCCCAAGGAGCCCGAGTCAAGCGCCAAAGCCAGCGAGGGTAACAACTCGTACAGTGAAACAACAGCAACAGCAACAACAGCAACAACAGCAACGACAGCAACAACAACAACAACAGCAGCAAAAATATTATAATAAATTCACAAAAAAAAAGGAGAAAAAATAATAAACTTGTAGCAAAGGGCGCGGCACACACACTCGCACAGTCGCACACACAACATGAAAATAATATGTAATAAACTGTGCGCTGCAGTGGCAAAAGGCAAAAGTTTGTTGCAAGTCGCCAGCAGCCATCTCCCCCCCCCCCCTTCCACGGCACGAAACGCTGATGACATGCGCTCCCAGGCTGCCAGCTAAACAGGTGAGCTAACGGGGTTCAGGGTTGCAGGGTTGCAGGGTTGCAGGGTTCAGGGTTTACGCTGTTTTGCCAACTTGTCTACTTAATCCAGCCAGCGTGGGGGAGTTAACACCGCGGCACCAACTTAAAGGGTCATTCATTTTAATATGCCACACGATCCGCCACGCATGGCTACAGCTACAGCTACAGCAATTGGCCCCAAACCCAAAGCCGAACCAACCTTAAGCCCCCAACACCAAACAGCAAGCTCCAGCCCCAGCCTCAGCCCCAGCCCCAGCCCCAGCCCCAGCCCCAGCCATTGGATTATTTGCATAAATTAATTACAAAACGCTGCCGCAGCCGTTGGCCATGTTTGTTGGCGACCAAGTCCAAATGTGCGTAACTCGAATTGGATATTGGTTGGGGTTGACTGGGGGCGGCTGGGCGTGGCACAGGTATGCGCAGAGCCATGCAAGGGGTTGCCAAGATAAACTTTTTTAATTATGAAAATTAAGTGCAGCAACGACTGCAATGAGCGCGAAACTTTGTCAACGCAAGCGAAAACATGTGCGCGCGTGTGTGTGTGTGCGAGTGTGTGCGTGTGTGTGCGGGTGTGTGCGGGTGTGTGTAGTTGGGCGCGTGCTACCTGCGCTGCTAACTGCTGCTAGGTTTGTGTCGTGGCTGGGCCAAAATTGAAAGCTGTTTTCTAAATTGGCAACAACAGATGTTGACATTAATTGGAGACCATTGTTAATGAATGTGAATGAATGAGTGTGAGTGTGAGTGTGAGTGTGAGTGTGAAAGTGAGTGTGAGTATGAATGTGAATGTAAATGGAAACAACATTAAATGTTAACCAACAAAAATAAATTTTAAAAATTTGCCAACTTTGAATGCATGCGTGAATGCAATCGAAAGTGAATGAATGAGTATTCACAACTTAATTAAATATGAATAAATTGTAAATAATTATATATAAAAGTAAAAATAAATGTGAATTATTTGGCAACTATGAATGCATGCGTGAATGCAATCGAAAGTGAATGAATGAGTATTCACAACTTCATTAAATATGAATAAATTGTGAATAATTATATATAAAAGTAAAAATAAATATGAATTATTTGGCAACTATGAATGCATGCGTGAATGCAATCGAAAGTGAATGAATGAGTATTCACAACTTCATTAAATATGAATAAATTGTAAATAATTATATATAAAAGTAAAAATAAATGTGAATTATTTGGCAACTATGAATGCATGCGTGAATGCAATCGAAAGTGAATGAATGAGTATTCACAACTTAATTAAATATGAATAAATTGTGAATAATTATATATAAAAGTAAAAATAAATGTGAATTATTTGGCAACTATGAATGCATGCGTGAATGCAATCGAAAGTGAATGAATGAGTATTCACAACTTAATTAAATATGAATAAATTGTGAATACTTCCATATAAATGTAAAGATATATATAAATAATTTTTCAATTCTGAATGCATGTTTGAATGCAATTGAAACTGAATCAATGAGTATTCACAACTTGATGAACTATGAATAAAAAGTGAATAATTATATATAAATGACAAAATAATTGTGAATTATTAGCCAACTATGAATGCATGTTTGAATGCAATTGAAACTGAATCAATGAGTATTCACAACTTGATGAACTATGAATAAAAAGTGAATAATTGTATATAAATGCCAAAGTAAATGTAAATCATTTGCCAACTATGAATGCATGTGTGAATGCAACTGAAAGTGAATGAATGAGTATTCACAATTCAGTTAAAAATAAATAGAGCCGATATGCGAGCTCTTTAAGATGAATGAATTGTGAATAATTATATATAAACATAATTTACAGGCCTCTTCCGCTTAACATCTGAATGAACTGGGTGTATTCATAGCAAATTCATTTCATTTGCATAGCTCATAATTTATGCCGCTGTGCATCTATAAATATGAATAAAAATAAAAATAAAAATATATAAACAAAATTCTGATTTTAAATCAAATATATTTGCATAAAAGTCCAAGTGAACGCGCGAATCTTTGAAGAGAACTGTTTAAATGTGAATGAAGTTGAATGTATTTGGCATGAAAATGTATGAAGCGAAGTACGACTAGGATATACCCAGCCACGGCGCAGAGCAGCAGAGGGAAACAAGTGAAACCGCTAATCGTTTATCGATTTGTATCGCATTCACATAACAAGCAAATGCAGGAAGATGCATCTTTAGCTTTTGAGTGTTCATACGAATGAATAGCCGAACAGACTGAATGACATTCATCAGCTCGATCGACTCAGCTTGTCGTGCTGATCAGGGATATATGCATATACTGTCTCTGGGTCTCTGCCACGCCTTCTGCTGCCTCTGACACGCACTCGCACAAAGCCAATATACCCGGAATACCCATTTCCAATGGGTTCAGCGTACATTATATTCACTCGAGTTAACATTTATCGATATAAATTAATTTTTGAATTTATGAATGCACCGATTCAATTAAAATTTAATGAAACTTGTGAATAAAATGAATATAAAACAAATTTATTTGCATATCTATATAAAAGGCATATTTATATTAAAGATATAAACGTTAACTTAAGACAAGCTCAAATGATTCATAGACACTCATACTTTGCTCTGACTGCATTTTGACAGCAATTTAGTGAATCGTGTGACTCAGTTTGAATAGTCGTGCCCTGGAGTACAACTGCGATATGTATTAATGGTGCCCGCATTACTCAAAAGGCATTCACTCCACCAAAGATTCGTTCGTTCGTCCGTCCGTCCGTCCGTTCGTCCACCTGCCTGGCTGAGTCACTTGTTTGGCTACTTTCTCGCCAAATGGACCACAGAGAGAGAGAGGGAGAGATAGAAAGAGAGAGTGCGAGTGCGAGATGGAGAAAGAACTAAGACAAAGCGTGCACGCCTCCGCCTTAACAATTCCAGAGTAAATCACGCCAATCACTCGACAAAACTTTTGCATAACAACAAAGCCAACGCGATAGATGAAGACAACAACAAAAACAAAAAACAAAAAACGACGCCAATGGCCAATAAGTGTGGCCAAATGGCCAGAAAAGGCGAGGCCAGCCGAGGGCGTGCTGGGGTGAATGAGTCTTTGTCATTGCTGGGGCTGGGGCTGGGGCTGGGGCTGGGGCCATTCGCTTTCCATTCATAATTTGATACAGATGCCAAAAAGTGTAAAGTGGAATAGCTAAAGGAGAATTGGGGCCACAAATAGTTGTCTCCTTGTTGCCCGCACTCTCACTCTCTCTCTCTCTCTCTCTCCCTCTCTCTCTCTCTCTCTGTGTGTGTGTGTTTAAAAAGTATTTTCAACTTTTGGCCACATGCTTCATTTATCACAAATTCATTTATCATTTGTCGTCATGCACACAGTAGCTGCAAAACGAATGCTGAGAATGCGAATCTGACTCCAAATCGAAATGTTAGTGCGTGAGAAAGAGACAGAGACATACAGGTAGAGAGAGAGAGGGAGCGGAAGAGGGAGAGCTTGAGGAAGCCGCTACAAACTAAGCCCCGAAAAAACTGGCGGCAGACGAAGAAAAATGATAAAGCAACAGCCATGAGCCAGCAGCCAGGCTGACACAGAGAGAGCGAGCGAGAGAGAGAGAGGTAGAGAGAGGGAGAGGGACTTAAATTCGCATAGCTCGATAAAAATGTTGGCGGAAAAGCAAAGCGCCCTAGTCAAAAAGAAAATAACTGCATGGCAAAATGAAAACCTATTTGCGGGGCGGCGCGAAAGAAGAAGAAGAAGAAGAAGAGAGAGAGAGAAAAAAAAAACGAAGGAAAAATAGCAGCAAGCAAATTGTGCCAATTCGAATATGAAAATACTCTAGCAGAGGAGCCGTGAGCATCAATCGAAACCAAACGACATTTGGCGATACAAACTATAAACTTAAGAGAAATCAATTAAATTTCTTATAAATAGACTGATAGATTACTATTCATACGATATGATAGTATTCATGAATAGTGCTATGCCATAAATAAATAATTTTTTGAGATTTTATAATTTATATTGCTTGATATCTGAATGACAGAAACAACGCTCAATCGAAAGTTTGTTGGACAAAGTTTGCATGCGATATAGATCGTATATATACCTATATATATATATATCTATATAAACGATATAGATTTAGGTTAGATTTTTGAAGAACGCTTTTAGCCATATGATTGCTATATGAAATACATCGAACTGAGTGCTTGCTGCAACTTAAAGCTATTCAGCTTCGGGCTGAGTTGCATTCAAGTGATTCGAAAAAAAAATTATTTATTATTTATTTATTTAAATTGTCTTACTAGAAATTTTCATTAAACTAATATTTGTTTTATATATTTAGCTATATTTCAGATCAACTCAAATCTGCAATTTCACACACCCACACACACACAGACACAGACACAGACACATACTTAAACTGTAATTGCTCGCGTTAAATTACGCAGCACGATTAAGGCCGTAATTAATTCCAATTACTTGCGCAGTGCGTAGTTAAGTAAATGTAATTACCACTAATTATTAATTAGCTTTTAATTGCATGTTGGGCAAACATCTTCGCCAAGTTAGTGTACCCTTTTTCCAGCTGCTGCTGCTGCTGCTGCTGCTGCTGCTTCTTCTTCTTCTTCTTCTGTCGTCGCATTTATCGCCCAAAAAAAAAAAAAAAAACTGAAAAAAGGTCAGGAAAAGCTACGAAAACACAGTCGAGCAGTGGACGCAAAGTTGCCGTAGAAGAAGCAGCAGCAGAAGACGAGAAGAGCGACGCAGAAAAACAAAAAAAAAAAAAAAAAAATCGTCTATAGTAAGTATATCCCCAGCGAAACGAAGCGAAAATAAAATTTCCAGCTAATGACAAAAATTTCCGGTTTCGACAACAACAACAACAACAACAACAACCACTAAAAAATGGCAACTTTGTTGGTGTTGGGCGCAGGAAGCGCCAAGGCAAGTATCCAAAAAAAAAAAAAAAAAACGAAAAACGCGACCAAAACGCGCTCGTCTAATGATAAACTTCGCCATGCGGGACAACAACAACAACAACAACAGCAGCAGTAACAACCACAACCACAACAACAACAGCAACAACAAAAGTGAAAGTGCACAATTTATGGCCTGACATGCAGCTGCTGCAAAGCGGGCCGAAGTTGTTTGCAAATCAGTTGTGCAGCTAGCGATTTAAAACGCCCACAAATCGCGCGCGAGTCGCACTTCTTGTATTTGGGTTTCTTTTTGCTTTTGCTTTTGCTTTTGCTTTTGTTTTTTGACAGTTAATTAACGTTGAATAAGTGCTCCGAAACAATATGCCACAAGGCGAGCCACAATGCCTCAATATAGCTTGATGGCATTCACAATCGTTTCAGGCTCCATTGTGAATTGTGGGGCCCTTTGCCGATTTGGTGCGCGTGCGTTGCACGTTTGACGCCACATTTGCGGCAGATTGGAATGTTAAGTGCTTGCTGCTGTCGCCGTTGCTGCCGCCGTTGCTGCCGCCGTAGCCGCTGCTGGCTAAAGGTATTGCTGCCCCACCTCTCACTCAAAAGGAGTAAAAACAAAAACAAAAACAAAAACAAAAAGACATAACATAACCGAAAAGCCAAACACAGTGCGAAATTTGATGAGGGGCACGCCAGACACTTGAACCGAAGCGTGCAGCGCTAAATCCACGTAGGTAATAAGGTAATGGCAAAGCTAATGGCTAATGGGTAACGGCTATGCAGTAATGGCCAAAATGGGTATGGGCCAATGGGCAATGGGTAATGGCTAATGGGTAATGGGTAATGGGTAATGGCTAATGGGGTAATGGTAATCCGAGCCAGCTCATGCGTCTGCAATGCTCTTTTTACTCCTTTTAAGTGTTTTTTTTTTTTGGTTAAAAATTGTTTTCATTTTGTGGTCACATTCCGAGAATCGCATTCGCAACTCGTCCAATTGCAGCTAAAAAAATATATATATATGAGTGGGCGTGTTGCACGGGGGGAGGGGCGTGGCCATTACTTCATCTCGACACGGTGACTCAGGCAAGTCATAAAATCGCAGCGCATAAACATTTACATTATTTGGTAATGCAGCAGCGGTTAAGGTGTTTATGAATCATCGTTTGTGTATTCACATTATTCACTTGCATTATGAGTGCACTCGCATAGCTATTTCCATAGCATACTTAAATTCGCATTAAATTGAATATTTATTCTGATACATATTCACTTCACTGTGAATACACGTTTGATATATTCACATTATTCATGAATGCATTCAGATATGTGACTAATTATTTAAGCAGGCATTCATTTATCTTTATATATACGCAATTTCTTCATACTCAATCATGCATACACTTATGACTCATTCACTTGATTCATGAATACATTCACAGTTTTCATTAAATATATTTTATTGACTTGGAAATTAATCTGAAAACAAGTTTTCATTATGTAATTTATTCATGAGTGCATTCATGAGTCATGATTCACATTACTCATGAGTGCATTCAGACAATCTTATTTGAATAACTTTACTTGAAATTAAATTTGAAAAACTATTTGTATTTTTATGCAATAGTTTACACTATTGCTATATTCACTTTATTCATGAGTGCATTCAAATAGTTTTCAATGAATACATTTTAAATGCTTTATAAAAATTTGATTACATTCATATAATTATTTGCTCTTTTGTCAATTCGCTGCCAAGTTGACATATTCATGAGTGTTAGTGGTGAATACACTCATGAGTGTATTCACTCAAAACAAAAGTGTATTCAAACGTAATTTGAACAGCATTTGAAGTAGTTTTCCTTTTCGCGTTAACTATGAATGCCAGCACTTATTCGTAAGTACTCATACATTGGCCCAATTCGAATACTCATTTGGCACAAACTAATTTGGCTTGAATGCAAACCATTTGGCGCTTGCCACTTTGACAGTTATGCTATGTCGCCTGATTCGGGCCAAGTCTGGGGTCTAGAGACTGTAGAGAGTCTCGAGATGTCTCACTCCTTTGAGTGTTTCGAGTGTGTGGTTTGAGTGCTTCAATGTGTTTGTATATATGTATGTATGTATGTATGTATGTATGTATGTATGTCTGTATGTATGTATGTATGTATGTATATGTGTTGCGTATGCATAGGTATGTAAATCAACACACATTTTCCCACGTCGTTTCAACAACAACAAAACGAATTATAAAAGCCAAAACTCATTTATCAGCGGCATTTCAACAACAAAAGCGGCCCACATACAACAACAACAACAGCAACAACAACAGCAACAACAAACTACGCGTCAATGCACAAGAAATGAGCAGCATCATCATTTATAGAGAGCATAGGCATAGGCTCAGGCTCAGCCAGGCCACAGCCCATAGACATCATATGACAGTGTACACTGTACACACACGCACACACGCACACACACACACACATGCATATATACATAACACTTTGCCTACATAGATGATTATATAGTGCGCTATTCGGCCCTGGGCGACATGCTTATTATCGATGCTGGTTTCAGCTGCTGCTGCTGCTGCTGCTGCTTCTTTTTTATTATTGTTGTTTTTTTTTCCTTTGGTATTTTCTTTTTTCTTCACTTTTTATTATCTCTGCTGGCCATACATTTTGTCGAAGCAGACGCCACTTAATTTATGGCCGACATTTAATTGCAAATTTGTTCTCTCAAGGAATTGGCACAAAATGTGAATTGAGTTTCTCAAGAGAGAGAGAGAGAGAGAGAGAGAGGGAGAGAGAGAGAGAGGGAGAGAGAGAGAGAGAGAGAGAGAGAATAAAAGAAAGAACTTCGAGTATTTATGGGGTATACGAGGCGAATGTGGAGTGTGGAGTGTGGAGTGTGGAGGGCGAGAGCGAGCGAGATAGAGAGAGAGAGAGAGAGAGAGAGACTATATGATTATATAAATTATATTGTATATATATAGAGAGGATACATTAGAGGGCATGCATTGCTCAAGGAGCATATGAATTGGTCCATTTAGCAAGCGTTGAGTGAAAAAGTAGGAGAAAAGTTCATAATATTTAACAATATATAAAATAGTATTAGTATTTTATATAGATTGGGCATATGAACTATCCATGCAATTTAGGAAACTTAAAGCCAATTATATGCTATATATGGAGAGCCTATGGTATACAGCTATAACACATAATCATTATATATGATTGCTGCTGTACAGCTTAGCTAATAATTAAATAATTAATGAGATTAAGGACAACGCAAGGCTGCGCTTGCTGAGCTAAACCAAAACAGATCACTAAAAAAAAAAAAAAAAAAAAATACGATTTTTTCAAGTGCCACGAGGCGCGTAAGAAACGCAAGCACAAGTGCAACATGCCTAAGGACTGTTGCTTTAAAGGTTTGTGCCGCTTGAAATTGAAGAATATAATAATATGAAGAAATAAGAATAAAGCAAGTTGCAATACTTTTCGAACGGGCCTCGCTTACTTTATAATTTGGTTTATAAATTATATATACATATATAATTAAAAATAGTTTCTTTTTTTATTTGATTTTCATTGATATGCATTTATATATTATATAGTGGGCAATATTATACCAGATATTGAGCTATATCTGCAAGTCTCTTTCAATACACTTCAACTTGACGGCACAGCACCTGCAGGGCACATCGCGAGCTGGCATATGCCGTTGAAATGGCTCTGCTGTGTGTGCCACTATGCAGATAGACATATAAGCATTATATATATATATATACATACATATATATATATATATATATCTGTATACATATTTGTATATATTCACATACATATATTACATATAATGACTACAAAATTGTCATTAGACACGGCGCATAAACTCCGGGCAAACAAATAAAAATAATAAAAACAAAACAAAAAAAGAGCCGAACAGCAGCAGAATGAAAGCAAACAGAGCGCATAGTTCTTTCATATGTAGTTCCACTTTGTAATCATATTATTTTGATTTTGATTTTGATTTTGATTTCATTTTCCCTCTCTCTGTCTCTCTGTCTCGCTCTCTCTCTCTCTCTCTCTCTCTTTCACTCGCGCGCTGCCCAGAAGGAAGCGACAAAAATGCTGGCCATCAATTTTGTGTAGGCTCCCAATTTAATTGATTTTACAACTCGCGAGTCGGTGGCTTCGTGCTTAAAATTCAAATCATGAAAGTGTTAAGAAAGCAAAAAAGAAAAAAAAATATATATATATATATATATATATACATATATACGTACATATGTGTGTGCGCACTCGAGAAAACCCTAGAGAACCGGACTACGAACAGGTTCTGTCAGCGAACTGTAAAGAATTTTTAACCTGCGCTGCGCTGGGCTGCGCTGCGCTGCGCTGCGGTCTCGAGTCGCGGGTCCAAATCGTGTAAAGAAAACAAAACAGAAAAGGCACCCAGACGAAACCAGTTCCCAATAATAAAAACTAATTTATTTACTAGTTGTGTAGTAGGTACAAAACACACAATATGGAGGAGCGAGCGGGAAAGGAGTCGAAAGAGATAGAGCGAGAGGGAGGGAACGAGAGAGGGAGCGAGAGAGGGAGCGAGAGGCAGAGCGAACTCAAGCAGGGGCGACAAACAGTTCGAGAAACTGCGTGTGTGGCTAATCAGAATCAAATTGATTTCAATTTGAATGGTTCGATGAGGTAAAGTGCGTGCCGTCGCCGGGCGGCAAGAGGTGAGCAACAAGAGTGGGAAAAAAAAAAGAATGCCGATAAGCAGGGGCAACCAATTGCTGTTGTTGTTGTTGTTGTTGTTGTTGTTGTTGTTGTTGTTTAGACCATTTGGTAGTTATCTCGCGGCTGCTGCGGCCCTTTGCCGCCTTTGCTTTGTCAATCTTGGCTTCTTTTCGGCTAAGTTATGGCCACGCAAAAGCCGACAAATAGCTGCATAACGCAGAGCAAAGAGTGAAGAAGAAGAAGAAGAGGAAGAAGAAGAAGAAGTAGAAGTAGAAGAAATTTGTCAACAGCTGCGCCAACTATTTGCCCAGCAGCCCACATAGGAACAGGCGCTGCCATTCAGTTCGATTTGCAGTCAGGCGCTAATTGCTTGCATCCACGAACAATTGAACTAGTTCCGAGTGGGAAATTTCCTAGCAATGGTAAAATTTGTTGATTGACATTGCAAACAAAGTGTTGGCAGATGACTCAAATCTTGAACAAACTGGAACTAGTTCTAAATTTGGAACTAGTTCCATTTGATTGCTGTAACTATTTAAAAACGAATGTAAAACATAATTGAGCAACTGCACTGCTCTTGGTGCTCTTCAAGTCATTTGCAGTTCAATTGAACTAGTTCACAGTGGCAACATATGCAGCACATATGTTAACGCTATATTTGAGCTATATTTGAGTAACTGAGTAACTCTTATGGTGGTTCATACTCTATGCAGTTCATGTGAGCAATTGAACTAGTTCCGAATTTGGCAAAGTTCTTAGTAGCAACGCCGTTTAACACGAGTTTAATAGTATTGAAGTATTGTTTTGTGAGAGTGCTCTGCAGTTCATATGAGCCACTAGAACTAGTTCCAAGTCTGTATGAAAAGATGTAGTTCATTTTATGAAAATTAAAATTTTTAATCGAAGAAAACCATAAAAGAAAACCACAGAAAACTTTTTAACAAGTTCCTCAACTGTTCATGTGAACTATTGAACTAGTTCTTGAGCTGAACTAAAAAAGAACAAAATAAAAAACAATCAATCAATTTAAAGCGATTCAAATTTTATATTTGCAACTTAAAATCTATATAATGTGCAATATCTGTCAAATGAACTAGTTCAAAAGCCTTGCACTGCCCCAAAGCGCAGCTGATTCGTTTTAGAATTTTTGTCTAAGCTAACTTCATTTTTGTCGCTTTGAAGTCTGAAAGCTTGGGAGCTCGAGCTGAGCTGCTGCTGCTGCTGCAGATGCTGCTTACACAGATTTGCTTGGAAATGAAGTTCAGAATTTTGTCGCTTTGCAGCTTTGCTTTTGGCATCAAAGCGAACGAAACATTGTTTGCTCAGTTACGCAGCTGTTGCTGTGGCAACTGAGCTGAGTGAGTCGAGTAGCGACTTGACATGCCCTAAGTGAAGCTGACCTTTGTGCTATGCTAATGCTGCACCATCGAGTCCCTCTACGGACGCTTAAGGTCAACCCACCCACTCACCCACTCACTCACTCACTCACACACTCACTCACTCACTCACTCACACACTCACTCGCTGGCTGGCTGACCATCAAGTGAGCAGCAGCAGCGGCAGCAGCGGCAGCAGCGGCAGCAACTCTCAAGTGATATGCAAATCTGTGGCAAAGCAAAGGCCAAATACGTTCCCAGGCAAATGAGATGCTGGATTGGTGGATTGGTGGATTGGTGGATGCCATCCAGAGGCTTTAGCTTATTTCCAGAATGAAATCAAAGTAATTTGCTGTTGTCTCTGCTTTTCGCAGCTATTTAAACGAAATCCAAATAAATAATTAATGATCAAGTTGCGGTTGAAATCTGAGTATCACGCTGCTGCTGCTGCTGATGCTGCTGCTGCTGCTGCTGCTTCTTCTACTTCTACTTCTTCTTCTTCTTCTTCTTCTTCTTCCCTTGCCCTGCCCTGCCCTGCCCTGCTCTTCTCTTCTCTATTCATTTTTTTTCAGTTATTTTGTATTCGGCTTATGTTTCCGTTGCTTCGCAGGAAAAAATCACAACAAAACAAAAGGTAACAAAATTCTACAGATGCAGCGCTGCGATATAGATAGAAACTATATATGTATATATATATACATATATATATATATATATATATATTAGATAAAATTAAGAGAAGGAGCAGAGAGAGAGAGAGAAACTACAGCTGCGAGTGCATGGCACAAGGCAAAGCAGCGCAAGCAACTGGCCGCAAAACTAACTCAAAGATACAAAATCTGAAGGCAAACATAACAAAAGCCAACGAACGGATGTTGGCAGCGGCCCATTTAACAGACACCAACAACAGCAACAACAGCAACAACAGCAACAACAGCAACAAGCAAGCAAAGTGAAGCGCAAACTTTTGCGCTCACTTTTGACGTGTGCTTAGCCCCAGCCATTAGATAGAACCTCGCTGCAAACAAAGCGGCGCCAAAGATGCTCCAAGCCAGCACACACACACGCACACACATGCTGATAGACAGACACACACACACACACACACACACACACACACAGAGAGAGAGAGAATGCTGGCAAAAGGCGCCCTCGTCCGTTGACAACAGGTGGCAACTTGAAACTGACTCAAGATATCGCACCACCTGACCCGCTGTCCACTTACCTTTGCCTCTTCCGCTGCCACCAAATGCGCTTAGCGCGCAGCTAGATAAATGATGCACTATATACATATATATTTATATATAGTATATATATAAATTGTGTATGTATGTGTTACCTGTAATTGCAATAAGAAGAAGCAAGCATTAGTCGGCTGTTGGCTTGGCTAAAAGAAATGCCTGAGATTAACTTCATTTCAGGTTCATTTAATTGAAAGAGAAAATTCACTAAATTCTTTTTATATTTAAGCAGCAGAAACAAAGACAATTAATAAATATAAATATAGATCAGATTAGATAAATAAATATAAAATAAAATTAATGTAAAAAATAAAATAAATAATGCACATAAATAAAAATTAAATTAAGTAAAATATTTAATAAAATAAAATAAAATAAATAATAATAAAATAAAATAAAATAAAATATATAATAATAAATATAAATGCTTAAATGAGATAGAATAAAAAAACAAACAAAATAAAGTAAAATAAAATGGGAAAAATAATAAAATAAAAAAAATTAAAAATAAAATAAATAAAAATAAATAAATATATAAAAAAATAAAATAAATAATAAACATAAAAAAAATTAAATTAAATAAAATATTTAATAAAATAAAATAAAATAAGTAATAATAAAAATAAATTATTAAATGAAATAGAATAAAAAAACAAACGAAATAAAGTAAAATAAAATGGGAAAAATAATAAAATAAAAAAAATTAATAATAAAATAAATAAAAATATAATAAAAAAAAATATATATATAAAAAAATAAAATAAATAATACACATAAATAAAAAATAAAATTAAGTAAAATATTTAATAAAATAAAATAAAATAAATAATAATAAAAATAAATTATTAAATGAAATAGAATAAAAAAACAAACGAAATAAAGTAAAATAAAATGGGAAAAATAATAAAATAAAAAACAATTAATAATAAAATAAAAAAAATATAATAAAAAAAATAAATATATAAAATAAATAAAATAAATAATACAGATAAATAAAAAATAAAATTGAGTAATATATATAATAAACCAAATTAATAATAAATATTAATAATTAAAAGGGATAGAATAAAAAAACAAAATAAAGTAAAGTAAAATAAAATAAAAATAGTAAATATAATAAAATAAAATAAATAAAAAATAAAATTAAGTAAAATATATAATAAAATAATTAAATAATAATAATAATTAAATCAGATAGAATAAAAAATAAATAAATAAAAATGAAATAGTAAATATATTAAAATTATATAAATAAAAAAAAATGAATAAAAAAAAATAAAAAAATTAATAAAAAATAAAAAATAAAAATAAATATTACAGACAAATAAAAAATAAAATTGGGTAAAATATATAACAAAATAAAATAAACAGTAAAAAATATAAATAATTAAATGAGTAAGAAAAAAAAAACAAAAGAAAATAAAATGGTAAATTTAAAAAAAAAATAAAACAAATAATAAAAAAATAATAAAAAAATGGAAAAAAATAAAGTAAAATTAAAAATAGTTAAAATAAAAAATAAAATATATAATAAAGATAAGTAAAAAATAAAATTAAGTAAAATATATAATAAAATAAAATAAAAAAAAAATAAATATAAATAATTAAATGAGATAGAATAAAAAAACAAAATAAACTAAAACAAAATGCTAAATATAATAAAATAAAATAAATAGTAAAATAAATAAAAAATAAAAATAAATAAAAATAAAACAAAGTAAAAAAAAAATTAAAAAAAAATATAAATAATAATATAAAATATTTGATCAAAACCTTAGCTGTGTATTAAATCGCAATGGATTTTTTTATTAAATATTTTAATTACGTATTAAATTATGCAGCTTAGGCTTCAGCTGATTTGCTATTGGATCTTTAAATTATATACTATTCAGATCTTCCAATTATATAACATTGAACTTGTTTGCGCCAGTCAAGGTATTTACAGCTACAGCAAACCGGAAAAAACATTTCTTTGCTTTTTTTCTTATTTTTCTTTTCTTTTTTTTTTTTTGCTGAGAGTTTGGCAATTTTCGCAAGGCTAGCAAAAGTTTCAGCTTTTTGTTGTAGTTGATATATATTTATATATATATTTTTTTTTTATTTTTTAAATGAATCAAAGGCACGAACAAAGAAATTGAACTTGGACAAGCTTCGCTCTTATTATATTATTTTGTTGTTGTTGTTGTTGTTGTTGTTGTTTCTCTGTTTGCTGCGCAACAAAACGTCAGGGGTCAAACGGCGCTTGAGCCCAATGAAATGTGGCAAGAGGCAGCAGCAGCGGCAGCGGCAGCAGCTGCAGCAGCAGCAGCAGCGGCAGCATCACTCGAACTGAATTGATAGCTAAGCTGAAGAAGCGCAGTGAGCACTGCTCGAGCAAACGCTCAAATTCTTGAAAGATCAAACAACAATTTGATTCTTTGTGTGAATTGCATTTGCAGCTGCAAATTTTTCGTTGATTGAGCTCAAAAAAAAAAAAAACAAAAAAAAAAAAAACAAATAAATAAAAAAAAAACTATGCAAAAAAACAATAAATGCAAAATGCATTAAACTATTAAACTTTGAATTCTGTGATAATCTAGCTAATCCATAAATTGTTTTCGAGCAGCTAAGCCGTGCGCAAATCAGATGACAACTTTGAACGACAGTTGAGCTAGACTATATATATATATATATAAATATCTGTATATTATATACATATATATATATATATATATATATATATATATATATCTATATCTATATATGAACATTCCTCACATCTCACAGTTTCTTATAGCAGGAGAAACTTTACTTTTGCTGCTTTACAGCGTATTTAAAACAAAACAAAAAAAACACGTAAAGAGACAGAGACAGAGAGAGAGAGAGAACGAGAGAGAGAGAGAGAGAGAGAGGGGGTGAGAGAGATGAAGACGCTGCCAATCGGATACTCAATCGAATTAAAATGCATTCGAGTAGCAATGACACTGACACTGGCCAAAAGCGAAAAATGAGAAGAAAAAAACCAAATTAAAACGAAGAAGAAGCAAAGGAAATTTGTGTGCTGGGCCAGAAACGAAGTTAAGGCGGCGCGGGGCGGGGCGGGGCGGGGCAGCGCAGATACAAGATACGAGCACGAGGGAGCAACGAGGGGGGAGCAACGAGGTGTGGGGGGGGGGGGGCAGTTGGCGCTGGCTTAAACTGTGGCAAAAGTTATTGTAACTTTGCCCGCAGCTGCGAAGACGACGGCATGAGGCATGCGGCATGTGGCAAGCTGTTTCGCTGCGGCGGGGCCTTGGATGGGGGGTGGTGGGGTTGGTGCGCTGTCTCCTTTTTTTTCATTCGTTTTCTGGATTTTGGCGGCGCACGACACGCGCCTACACTGCGACGCATTTTCATTCTGACCTCAATCGCTGGCTGGCTGGCTGGCTGGCTGGCTGGCTGGCAGCTTCCTTCCTCGCCTCGCCCCGCCACCTACAAACTGGGCATCCTCGAGATTTTTGGGGCCACCCTCTGACAAAATTTGGCTGCCCTTTCCGTGTTTAAGCAGTGCTTGCTTGCCTGACTTTTTTTTTCTCATATATACCCTGTAATATGTTTGTGTCAAACGGCACAGCTAACAGCGAACTAACTGAATACTTTACTAAGCAGCGAACTTTGAGCCAAGTTAACAAGTTAACTGAGTACTTGGCTATCTGCATGCAGCCCAAAGATGCGATTTGAAGAGAGAGCGAGAGAGAGAGAGAGAGAGAGAGAGAGAGAGAGAAGAAGATTCCAAGAGGCAATTGCTTTGAGCCACTAACCCGAAACATGACACTTTCTTCTAGGCTTGCTCTGCCCCTAGGCATGCTTAAGCCTTGTCTCTGAGCCTGGCCTTGTCTCAGGGCCTTGCTCGCGCCAATAGTTGCTCAAATTTAGCCAAAATGATTTGTGTTTTCTTTTAGTTTTCAATTATTTTCACAAATTTTGTATTTTGCAATTAAGGAAAAATCATTTTTCCAAACTGAATTTATAAACACTTAACTAGGTTACACTTCGAGTGCGGAAATATTTTTTATTTTTATTTTATTAGAATATTAAATATTTGATCAAAATTTGTGTATTTGCTTAAGCCAGTTTTCGGCCATCTTTGCTGGCCACTGAATTTGGTTCAAGTGCTCCATAAACAATTTCCTTTGAATTGTTGGCAAATTGTGGGCCCAAAGCAACAATTTCCCAGGACAGTTGGCCAAGTTAACGATTTACAACTATTTGTTTTCATTTCATATACATTTTACAGGGTAACTGCTAGTCACGCACTTTCGCCTACGCCCCCAATTGCTATTCAGCTACTTTTGTTGTTCTTGTTGTTGTTGTTGTTGTTGTTGTTGTTGTTGTTGTTGCTCCATATCAGAACGCAGCTTCTTGGCCAATTGCTTTTGAACGTTCATTCGTCGCGTTTTGTTTTATGTATTTTTTTTTTTTTTTGGCTTTTTTCTTTATTTTTTGCTCTTGGCTTACAAAGATGCTTTTAAATGATTAAACGCTGTGATTTCTTAAGTTGGCTGGGTCGCCACTTGGCGCATACATATATATACATATATATATATATATATACATCTATATATGATGTATATACATATATACATGCATATACATACATATATATACGTATATATATATATATATATATCTTCTTACATTTCGCTCGCCTTTTGTTCTTTTGCTGAGATTTCGCATGGTTGACACTTTGAAGCCCAAATCAGTTGACGATAATCATGATAATAATGATAATAATAATGATGATGATGATCAATGTATTAGCATAAGCACGTATTCATATTTATATTCTTTACTTATCGATTAATCACGCGCGCCATTGAGCCAAACGTTAGATTCGTTCGCCCCAAATTGGCCTGCGAAATTAATTGCAAATTTGAAAAGCAAATTTGTGGCTAAGGCGCGCGAGATAAATCGGTGAAATAATGCGAAACAGCGCAAGAACTAGTTAAAACTGTTTCGAGTGAGTGAGAGAGAGAGAGAGAGAGAGATAAGCGCTAATTGGTTCGAAGAGATACCCTGTAATTAGGGACACGATATCGCACGTAAGGTATCGATCATGTACTCATGCGTGGTCTCAAAAGAAAAGCAATATCGAACAAAAGTATCGAGTATAACATGTCGGTACTCGATACCAAAAAGTCTCAGTACTTTTTTCGTATCACCACCTGCAATAGTTTAGCTTGTAAAAGTATCAATTGCATGCGATTGAATGGGCAAAAGTATCGAGTACTTGCACAGTTGTTGCATAGGGCTGCCCGCCTGTCATTCCCATTTTCATCTCATCTCATTTGATCTGTGGCTAGCTCAACTTCTCTCTCTTCTCTCGCTCAACCCTTGCAGCATGAAGCTCTCCTCAAAAGCCTTTTCCGTAGCAAAAACCAGCTTTAAGCCGCAGAGCAAACAAAAAAAAAAAGGAAGTCGGAAAAGCTTTTGGTTAGCAAGCATTCAGTTCGAATCAAATTGATTCGTTTCCATCAACTGTCAATCAGCATTAGATTTGTCTCAGTAATTGCTGAAGCGAAAGACTTTGGCTTCAAGCGAGCTCAAAGAATTACAAAATTCCAAAATTATTTTAAAATTATTTTCCAACTTGTCTGAAGAGGATTAAAATTTAAAAATCAAAATTGTATTCAAAATTAATTTGTTTACTTTTCTTTTAAATAAAATAATATTAAATAATACAAACAAAATAAAATAAAATAAAAAAAAAATTTAAAAAAAAAAATAAAATTAAATAAAAAAAATTAAAAATAAAATATAAAAAAAATACTATTAAATAAAATAATATATAAAAAAAAAATAAAATAAAATAAAATTATATATATAAAAAAAATATAAAAAAAATTAAAAATAAAATATAAAAAAAATATAAAAAATATAAAAAAAATATAAAATAAAATAAAATATAAAAAAATGAAATAAAAATATATATTAAAATATATAAAAAAAAATAAAATATAAAAAAAAAATAATATGAAATAAAATAAAATATAAAAAAATAAAGTAAAATAATATGTAAAAAACAAATAACATATAAAAAAAATAAAATTAAATAAAATAAAATATAAAAAATAAAATAAAATAAAATAAAATAAATTTAAAAAAAAAAAATAAATAAAAATATAATTCTTGAATAGAAGCACGAAAAAATGTAGAAAAGTCTCTGATTAAAAAAATATTCAAATATTTAAAAAAAAAATAGTTAATTATTACTATTTTTTTTATTATAATTTCTATTTTCCTATTTCTTTTTTCTATTTATTTATTATTATTTATAAGTTTATAGCAATCTTGCTATAACTCAACTTTGTTGATTTTTGCTAGCTTCGTTCGGCTCAACGAATCCGCAAGGCGCAGCGCTGCTGGCTGCGCTCGCTTTTGCACGCCCTGCAACAACAGCTGCAGCCAAACAATTCGCAACTGGTCGCAGCAGCTGAGCAGCTGAGCAGCTGAGCAGCAGAAGCGGGCAGACGCCTAGCAAAGTCCGATCGAATGAGCTTTATCCATATATCTTTTCATATAGACTAACTTTATCTATAAAAACTTTAAGAAACTCAGCTAAACTCAGACTTTCACAGCTCCATCAGGCCCTTTTCGTTAAGTTAACAGGGTATACACACACACACACACACACACACTTATATAGATATATATGTATGTGTGTGTGTGTATGTGTGTATATATTGTGTAGCAACTACATTGAAATGCTCTGGTCAAGTGTCCAACAATGAAAAGGCACAAAAATGAAAACAAAAGCAAGTAGAAAGTCGGCGACAATTGTTAAACGGTGCATTTGCTGTGGGCAGTGGAAGAGGGAACGAGGGCAGCGGCAGCGGCAGCGGCAGCAGAACGGCAAAGAGGAAGACGATGACGAAACGGTTTTTGCGGCTGGCAGAGCGTAGACCAGAAACAACAACAACAACAACAACAAAAACAATTTGTCAAGCCTTTGCTTAGTCCAAGGCGGCATTCCAATGCGCTTATCAGCAAATCAAAGTGAATCTCTCTCTCTCTCTCTCTCTCTCCCTCTCTCTCTCACTCTCTCTTTCTATCTCAAATGGTAAATGCTAAAGGAAAAGCTAGTTTAAGAGCTCATTATTAGCTGTGAAATTGCTTTTCAGTTGGTTTTTCGCGCATTTTCATATCAATTCTTGATTAATTAATATTTTTTATTGAGCTTCAGAATTATGTTTGAGCTGCTGGCCAGCAAATTATGCGGAAGCAAAGAAAATATCTAATTGGTAAAAAAAAAAAATAGCTAAATGGCTAAGCTAAGTATATAGTTAAAGCTAGATAAGTTTGAGAGATTTTTATTTGTTTTATTTAAATATTTTTATAATTTAACATTTTTTTATTTTATATTTTATAATTTTATATTTTTTTTTTATATTTTATGTTTTATTTTTTTTAGATTTTAAATTTAACATTTTTTTTTTATTTTTTATTTTTTATATTTTATTTTTTATTATTTATATTTTATGTTTAATATTTTATATTTATTATTTTATATCTAATATTTTATATTTCATATTTTATATTTAATATTTTATATTTAATATTTAATATTTTATATTTAATATTTTATATTTTATATTTTATATTTTATATTTAATATTTTATATTTAATACTTTATATTTAATATTTTATATTTAATATTTTATATTTAATATTTAATATTTTATATTTAATATTTTATATTTAATATTTTATATTTAATACTTTATATTTAATATTTTATATTTAATATTTTATATTTAATATTTTATATTTAATATTTAATATTTTATATTTAATATTTTATATTTAATATTTTATATTTAATATTTTTTTTTTATTTTATATTTTATTTTTTTATATTTTATATTTTACATTTAATATTTTATATTTTACACTTTATATTTTTTATTTTATATTTAATTTTTTATGTTTTATATTTTTTATATATATTTATTTATTTATATGTATTGTGTTAATTTAACAAATCAAACAGGTGAGCTCCTAAGTCGCATATACCCTAGGGTTAGCCATGCTTAGGGTATACAAAATAGTTGCGCTTTTGATTTTTCATAAATAGAAATTCTTTTATATATTTTTTTTTCTTTTCTTTTCTTTTCTTTTCTTTTCTTTTCTTTTTTAGTTTGTCGCGCGCGGCGCCGCCCGCGAGAGTTGAATAAACAATCATTAAGAGTCGTTAAAGGAAGCAGCCCAAGAACAAAATCAGCTGAAAAGCAGCTAAATTGCAGCTGAAAATTGAGCTTTTGATAAAGGGATGGGGCTGGCGGGGGGCTGGCGGGGTGGTTGGCGTTTGCAATTAGGGGTTGCAGCTGTGTGTTTTCCTATTTCACACAAATTCCAATTAAAATCAAGAAGAAAATAAAAATCCAAGCAAAACTAAGCAATGGAAAAACTATATATAATAATCTACACATATATGCAGATATATATAAATAAATATATATATATATATATATATATATATATATATATATATATATATATATGTATGTAGACTTAAAAAAAATATATATAATTATTAACAATAAATAAAAAACATATATAAAAACACATAAAATAATCAACAAAATATTTTTAGCTGCATTCAAAACTTTTTCTTTAAGATAAATTTCAATTTATTTATTTTTTACTTATTTTTTATTTTATATATTTTTTTTTTTAATTTTAATATAATTTAATATAATGTATTAATTATATTATTATTTAGCATTTTTTATTATTATTATTATTATTTTATTTTATTTTAGTTTTTATTCGAATTACAAATTGTTTTCTTTTGCAAAATATTCTTTTTTAAATTTAAATAATATAAATATAAATATATAAATATAAATATAAATATAAATATAAATATAAATATAAATATAAATATAAATATAAATATAAATATAAATATAAATATAAATATAAATATAAATATAAATATAAATATAAATATAAATATAAATATAAATATAAATATAAATATAAATATAAATATAAATATAAATATAAATATAAATATAAATATAAATATAAATATAAATATAAATATAAATATAAATATAAATATAAATATAAATATAAATATAAATATAAATATAAATATAAATATAAATATAAATATAAATATAAATATAAATATAAATATAAATATAAATATAAATATAAATATAAATATAAATATAAATATAAATATAAATATAAATATAAATATAAATATAAATATAAATATAAATATAAATATAAATATAAATATAAATATAAATATAAATATAAATATAAATATAAATATAAATATAAATATAAATATAAATATAAATATAAATATAAATATAAATATAAATATAAATATAAATATAAATATAAATATAAATATAAATATAAATATAAATATAAATATAAATATAAATATAAATATAAATATAAATATAAATATAAATATAAATATAAATATAAATATAAATATAAATATAAATATAAATATAAATATAAATATAAATATAAATATAAATATAAATATAAATATAAATATAAATATAAATATAAATATAAATATAAATATAAATATAAATATAAATATAAATATAAATATAAATATAAATATAAATATAAATATAAATATAAATATAAATATAAATATAAATATAAATATAAATATAAATATAAATATAAATATAAATATAAATATAAATATAAATATAAATATAAATATAAATATAAATATAAATATAAATATAAATATAAATATAAATATAAATATAAATATAAATATAAATATAAATATAAATATAAATATAAATATAAATATAAATATAAATATAAATATAAATATAAATATAAATATAAATATAAATATAAATATAAATATAAATATAAATATAAATATAAATATAAATATAAATATAAATATAAATATAAATATAAATATAAATATAAATATAAATATAAATATTTAGCACATGAATCGCATAACTTTTGCCAAAGTTCTTTGAAAATTTATATTGGATATGTCAGATATATGCACATATATACTATATGATAGATATATATTTATACATATCTGTATAATTCAATTGCATTGCAAAATTTGCGCAGCACCAAAAATTTCAAATTTCAAATTTCAAATTGCAACCAAAACCAAAAAAACCGACGCTAAAAATTAAGTTTTTTTTTGGTTTTTTTTGTTGGTTTATTCTGCCAGCAGCACTTAAAACGCGTCGGCTCATTAAGAGAAAACCCCAATCCCCAATTGCACACACACACACACGCACACACACACGCACACACACACGCACATACACAGCAGGCACTTAACAATGTCAAACGTTTGTCACCTCCCTCCTCCTCCTCCTCCTCCTCCTCCTCCTCCTCCTGCTGCTGCTGCTACTGCTCGCCCCACTCCAGCTCCTGCTCTCCATAGCCATTAAAATGTCATGCACTTGGCGCGGCGAAAAACTAAAACCAATTTTCCAATGCAGCTTGCCGCGACTGCAAAACTGCCAAAAACAACAGCAACAAAATAAATATATATAGAGCGAGAGAGAGAGAGAGGGAAAGACTAGAATAGCCCAAAAAAAAAGCAAAAAAAAACAACAGCAACAAAAATAGGAAATAAATTGAGTGCGGGTGCGAGCGAGAGGAGTAGAGTTTTATTAGCCTGCCGCTCAATTACAACACATACAAAACAGTTGCTGCTGTGGTTGCTGTTGTTGTTGCTGTTCTTGTTCTTGTTTTAAAGGGTGTGCAGCAAAAACCACGAAACTGCACAAACAGCAGCAGCAGCAGCAGCAGCAACAGCAACAACAACAGCAGCAGCAGCGGCGGCATATTGTAAATGAGAATACGATAATAGCGCGGCTTAGGCTAAACTGATCGCACACACACACACGCACACACACACACGAGCGCATAGTGAGCGAGCTAGAGCGTAGCGAAGGAGCATAAGAGCGAATATGCAAAGAGAGTGCGAGAGAGCAGGTAGCTGCGTTTGGAGTTGCTTTTGTAATGCACATAATTGTTGCTGCTCTGTCTATGCCTAGCTCTGCCTTTGCTCTGTGCATCAGTGTTGACAACTCTGCGGAACTTCGAGTTGAAGCCAGATCAACTATTCAAAAAAAAGCCAGAAATAGCTAAACATGAATTGAAAACAGCAGAAATTTTGAACTTTTTTTTTTGGTTCTTTTTCTCTCATAAAATATTAAATTTCACATTTTTCTATATTGCCTTTATTAAATAATTCCAAATATCTGAAGCTGACGGGAAAATAGCTAAATTGGCAACAATGCTGCTGAGCCTATGCCTACGCACCAGCAGCAGCAACAACACCAAGAAGAACAGTTAGAAATTGCATTACCTTTTGAGTGTGGTGTTTGCTTGTTGTTGTTGTTCTTCTGCTCGTGGTTTCTTTTCAATTTTATTTTTATTTTATTTTCTTTTCTTTTTGATGTTTACAGCTTTTGTTTGTGTTTCTTTACTTTCATGTAATTCACAGATTTTGTATTTTGTTGCATTTGAGAATTTCGCGATTTTCTGCTATTTCTTTTACTTCAGATTTCTTGCACATTTACTGCATATTCTTATTCTTCTTCTTCTTTTGATTAGCACTTAGAATTTCATTTGGGGAACACACACCAGAAAAAAAATTATTTTTTGGATCTTTTTGCAATTTGTTGTCGTTGTTGTTGTTGTTGTTGTTGTACGGCGAACGCGTACCGTTACCGAATCGAGTTGAGTCGAGCTACCGGATCCTTGAAAGGTTCGCTTTGACGTGGGAGTCAGCGCGCTCTCTCTTTCTCTCACTCGCACGCACGCGACGGTACCAAGAAAATGCGTTAAAATAAATCAAATAATTTGTGGTATGTTGAAGACGAAAAAATTATAAAAAAAAAAAATTTATTTAATCTCGCACACACACAGAGAGAGAACGGCAACAAAGGCGTCGCGAACGCAGTGGCCGAATAACCGGTTTACGTTTACACGGAACAGCGCCTGGGCCTGGACCGACCGGCATTTACAATTGCAGCGAATTCGTTTCGTTCAACAAATCACAATTAATTCAACCGCGTGTAGCGTCCGTTGCACGACCGCCTCGTTCGGCTTTGTATTTGCTTCTGTTCATGTTAATTTAACAGCGCGTACGGCTGACTTGTTCGCCCTGTTACTCTCCTGTTAAGCGCACGAATTGTGTTGCAGTCGAACATGCTGTCGCTGTTAACGTGCTGTTATGGTCGCTGAGCGCAACAGCGCTGCCCACCATGTTCGAGTTGGCTGTGGAACGTGTGTGGAACGCGAACCTGCGCTGCTAGCAAAGCAAACACAAATTTGAAAACACTTTTATGGAAAATTAAAATGAAAATTAAGCGAAAAACTTATATTTTGCAATTTACATGCAGCAAAATTATGCGAAATTTGTTAACAGTTGGAGTTGAAGGGAGTTCGAGTTGCATGTGGGCTGCAGGAACGACTGAACCGGTTCAACAGGATGCACAGAGCGAGACAGCTAGAGCGAGACAGCGATAGCGCATGAGTGTGAGGGAGTTGGAGTATGTGTGCGCTGCAAAACAAGCTACCAAAACAAAAGACGAAAAATGTAGCAACAACAACAACAACAACAACAACAGAGCAGAGAATTGTTTTTTTTTATTCGGGTTTTTCGCTGTGAAGTAACCGGACAACAATTTTTTTTCGCTCTGCTCTAGCAGCGAAAATGGCAACGCTGCTGGAATAACCGGTTCGACGGCGCAGGAATGCACAAAATACCAACAACAACAACAACAACAACAACAACAACAACTGCAGCCGCAGCCGCAGCCGCAGCCGCAGCAACGGCAGCGGCAGCAGAAATAATGCAGCGTGCAATGCATTGCAATGAACTAAACCAAAAAAAAAAAAAAAAAATACAAAAAAAAAATTAAAAAAAAAAGAAGACAACAAAAAAATGAGGAATAAAAAAACGTGCAAACAAAACAAACACAAAAAAAAAATGGGAAAAAAAATAAAAATAATAAAATATCAAAAAGTTGGCAAAACTGGCAACTGGAAGGGGCAACTGGCTGCATGCCTGATAACTAGCAGCCACTCAGCCAAGTTGTTGTTGCTGTTGTTGTTGTTGTTGCTGTTGTTGTTGTTGTTGTTGTTGTTGGCTAAATGACATAAATCTGCGTGGCAAACAAAAGACTTAAGCAACGAACGTGGCGCAGCGTGCAACTGCAAGGCTGCAACTGGATTACTGTTACACGGCCAGGCCAACTGGTGACCATAACGGTACAGCAAAGAAAAAACAAAACCAAAAATAAATAATAATAGAAAAGAAAGAGAGAGAGAGAGAGAGAGAGCGTGCGCGAGATAGCTAATGGGAATGAGCACGGCATATGAAAATGTGCAGACAAATCTTCCAACAGGATTCCAATTGGAAACTGTATGAAAAGTTGCAAAGAAATCAAAATATGATGAAAAATTGTTGATAATTGATAACAGAGGAGACAGCAGACAGACAGACAGACAGACAGCAGAGCCAGAGAAGGTGAGTGAGATATACATATAGGGCGAGAGAGAGAGAGAGAGAGAGAGAGAGGGCCAGTGAGCGAGAGAGAAATAAGGAGAGACTCAGAGAGACAGAGAGTGAGAGAAAGAGACAGAAAAAAGAGTGAGACAGAAAGAGAGATAGAGTGAGCTAGACAGATATATATATATATATATATATAGAGTGAAAGAGAGAGAGAGAGAGATGGAGAATGGGAATGAGCGTATGAATATATAGACAGATGTTCCAATAGGATTCCAATTGGAGAAAAATGAAAGTTGCTAAATAATAATAAAAAAATGATGCAAAATTGTTAATAATTGACAAAGCTTTAGACAGAGAGATAGAGAGAGATAAAGAGTGAGAGAGAAAGAGATAGATAGAGCGAGAAAAATAGAGATGGAGGAAGAGAGATAAAGAGAGAGAGAAAGAGAGAGAGAGAGAGAGAGAGAGAAAGTGTGAGAGAGAGAGAATGAGAGAGAGAGAGGGAGAGAGAGAGATGATAAAGAGAAAGAGAGAGAGAGAATGTATATTTCTCTCTAGAGAGAGAGAGAGAGAGAGAGAGAGCAGAGTGAGATGGAGATATATCAAGAGAGATGGAGAGAGACACAAAAAGAGAGAGAGAGAGGGAGAGAGAGAAAAATGGAGAAAGAGATAGAGAGAGAGAGATATAGATAGTTCAACTGTGAATCAGTAAAAACTACTAAAATATCAATTATAAAATTTATTTTGAAAACATTTCTAATCAGAGCTGAGTCGAACTTGATATCCATGAGCATCGCATGGAAGGGCAAACAAATAAAATATGCGTTAATTTCTTTAATTTATAGCCCAAATGCCTAATCAATTTATTTACACAGCAGTGCAGGATACATACACCTATGGTCACAAAAATAGTAGTGCAACTGAAATCAATTTGAAACGAGTATTGAAGTCGGCTTATGTATTCATAAATATGTATTCAAATTGTTTTCAAAATATTATGTTTGTCTAGCATTTCAGTCGCACTACTATTTTTATGAACACAACTGTATATACATATAGAGACTAGAGACTAGAGACTAGAGACTAGAGACTAGAGACTAGAGACTAGAGACTAGAGACTAGAGACTAGAGACTAGAGACTAGAGACTAGAGACTAGAGACTAGAGACTAGAGACTAGAGACTAGAGACTAGAGACTAGAGACTAGAGACTAGAGACTAGAGACTAGAGACTAGAGACTAGAGACTAGAGACTAGAGACTAGAGACTAGAGACTAGAGACTAGAGACTAGAGACTAGAGACTAGAGACTAGAGACTAGAGACTAGAGACTAGAGACTAGAGACTAGAGACTAGAGACTAGAGACTAGAGACTAGAGACTAGAGACTAGAGACTAGAGACTAGAGACTAGAGACTAGAGACTAGAGACTAGAGACTAGAGACTAGAGACTAGAGACTAGAGACTAGAGACTAGAGACTAGAGACTAGAGACTAGAGACTAGAGACTAGAGACTAGAGACTAGAGACTAGAGACTAGAGACTAGAGACTAGAGACTAGAGACTAGAGACTAGAGACTAGAGACTAGAGACTAGAGACTAGAGACTAGAGACTAGAGACTAGAGACTAGAGACTAGAGACTAGAGACTAGAGACTAGAGACTAGAGACTAGAGACTAGAGACTAGAGACTAGAGACTAGAGACTAGAGACTAGAGACTAGAGACTAGAGACTAGAGACTAGAGACTAGAGACTAGAGACTAGAGACTAGAGACTAGAGACTAGAGACTAAAGACTAGAGACTAGAGACTAGACTTGACTCTCGCTTGCAGGGGGATATTGCTGACCAATCAGGCAATCATTTAGTCAGTTAACCAATTGGTCAGAGTAAACTGAGTGTATAGAAATCGAGAGTGTATATAGTGTATATATTCTCTATATATACTTATAAGTATGTAAGTATATATACGCGTATACAGCTGTGATCATAGAAATAGTAGTGCCGCACTACTATTTCAGTGAACACTGCTTTAGTTGTGCACTACTATTTTAATGAACGCAACTTAAGAGTCGCACTACTATTTCAATGAACCCAACTTTAGTGCCGCACTACTATTTCAGTGAACACTGCTTTAGTGGTGCACTACTATTTTAATGAACACAACTTTAGTGGCACACTACTATTTCAGTGAACACTGCTTTAGTTGTGCACTACTATTTTAATGAACGCAACTGAAGAGTCGCACTACTATTTCAATGAACACGACTGTACATTTAAGTACAGATGCAACTGTAAGTAACTGCATTCATATATCATCTTAGCACCATCAAAGTGAGCTTAGTCTAAGCTCAAGTATTCATAGTTAGATCGAATATCTAGCATACATATATACAAAACATATATCTATATATATATATATGTATATTTGTGTACATCGATCTATCATTCGATCGGCCATGGAATGTGCCATTTGCTATTCTAACAAATCGTACACAAATAGATTTTCAAGTTAAATTTGTTTTGTTGCAATTTCGGTTTACGAGCGAACTCTGATCTTTTTTGTCTTCTGCGGCTAAAGACTCGAGTCGCAGCGATTGAGTTTCCCATTGTTGCGGCTGCCGATTAGAAACCACAAAAAAAAAAAAAAAACAAACAAACAAAAAAACCTAAAAAAAGCAACGCGGCAAGCAAAAAAAAAACAGAATCTGACCCAAAAAAAAAAAAACTGAAATAAATAAACAATTTTCTTGGGTGCTACGAAAAATTATGCAAAGCGCAGACAAATGCGCAAATTTGAAAAATGCCACCAGCAACAATGGGAGCAACAGCAGCAGCAATAACAACAATGTGCAACAGCTGCACTCGCATAGCGCCCCGCCCCGCCCCTCCCCCAGCCAGTAGCCCTGCCCCTCGCCGCCGCCCCTCCCAAATGCAAAAAGTGCGGGCGTTACGTGAAACTTTGCCACAAATCAACTGGCGTCCAAAAGTCATTGGAAAAGCAACAAATTATGGGCGAGAGTTTCGCTGTGCAGTGTGATCGACTAGCGCATACCCTGGAATTGGTCGCAGCTTGGGGTGTTATGCATGTGTGTGTGTGCGTGTGTGTTTGTAATGGGTAAGTAATATACTTACTCACTCCCTCTCTCTCTCTCTCTCTCTCTCTCTCTCGCTCTCTGTGAATATCTTTCCTTCTCTCCCCATCTCTCTTTTGGTAGATCTTCTCTTACCCATACTTTGCTCTTAGCATATCTATGCTCTTACTTTTACTATCTGCCTTCTCACCGTCTCTCTTTCTCTCTCTTCTTCTTTCTCTCTCCTACTGTGCCTTTCTCTTACTCTTCATGCTCCTTCTTCTTCTCTCATTCGCTCTCATCACTCTTTCCATATCTCTATCATTTTTCACCTCTCTTTTCTGTCTTCGTCTCTTCTTCTCTTTCTGAACTTCTCTATCTCTCTTTCTGTCTGTCATTATCTATATCTCTATCTCTCTCACTATCTCTCTCTCTCTATCTCTTCTACTCAATTTCTCTAATTCTCTCCTCTCTCGATTTCTCACTCCCTCCTTCTCTCCCCATTTTCATCTCTTCTTACTATCTTTCTCTTTCTATAAGCCCGTTTCTCTTCTCTCTCTCTCTCTCTCTCTCTCTCTCTCTCTCTCTCTCTCTCTCTCTCTTTCTTACATTCTTTGTTTTTCTCACTCTCTATTTCTTTCTTTTTCTATCTTCTCTCTCTCTCTCTCTCTCTCTCTCTCTCCTGTTTATTTTTTCTCTCTTTCTCTCTCGCTCTTCGTTTTCATTTCTATCTACCCAGCTCTCTCTCTCTCTCCATCTCTCTCTTTCCTTCTGTTTCTTCTTCCCTTACTCTCTCACTCTCCCTATCTCTCACGCACTCTCTTTCTCTCTCTCTCTCTTTCGCTTGCACTTCACTGCGATTTATCTCTCTCTCTTTCTTTCTCTCTCTCTCTTTTCTCATTCTACTTCCCATCCAGCATTCGTAAATGCTAAACAACCTTTAGATATGCCAAATCTTCGGCTCTCAGCGCTCAGCATTCAGCGTTCAGTTAACGCTTCGAGCTCTCCCCTGTGCGCTGTTATCTTTACTGTACTCTTAAGACTCGGCGATAGGCAGACTCTCAATCAGCTTGATTGACAGCGCAGCCACAATAATTTATGTTAAGTTTATGACAAGCGCTTCGAGTGTCGCAGACGCTGCCCAATAGCCAATACGCTTGCTGCCGTTGCCTTTTTTATGAAGTCAGCGCGAGTCCAAAATGAAAAGAAGAAAAAAAACCAAAAAAAAAAAAACCCGAAAAAAAAATTGCGGCCGTAAACAAATCGAAATGCGAGCGGCGCTCAGATCGCTAATGGGCTAACTCAGTGCGGGCGGCTCGACAGAAAAGGGCGTTGCTTAGCTTGTTGTTGTTGTTAAACAAATATTACTCATGGTCCGGATCTGGCCTGAGCTGGCCCGAGCTGGCCTGGCCCGGCCTGGCCTGGTCATGTTGTACAGCATGGCTAACACCTAAGAACAACGTGACGACGTCCCAAACTAAACGAAACGAAACGAAACGAAAAAAAAAGCAGAAAAAAAATTAGAGAAAAAAGCAACAACAACAACAACCGAAAGCCAAGTCAAAAACGCGTCGAAAACGCAGCCGCAGCCGCAGCCGCAGCCGCAGCCGCAGCCGTTGACTGATTGTCACGGCACGATAATGAAATAACTTGTTATACTCTGTACGACACGAGTGCCAGGCAATGGGGTATATTAGCTTGGCAACTGGACATCTTCAGGCAAAACTAATTGATTATAAAACAGACTTTTGTGTGAGCATTAGAGCTACACTGAGATCTATTCTGGTTAGCCTATGCCTCTAACAGTTTGAGAGGCATTTCGATTGAGAATTATATATATATATATATACTCTATAAACGCATATAGCATGCGCCAGCTACACACATAGAAACATCTTGCACAGTTTTAGAGCTACAGTTGTATTCAAGCTTCACTGTTTGAAAGTCACTGGTAAACAGCTGCAGTTGCGGCTATTCTGTTAACCGTATTACAGTCAGTTAGAGGCAGTGTATTAGCGTCAGTCAGCCATACAGCTACAGTTTTACAGTCATATCTATGACCATATGCTAATTGCTGCAGTTGTAGAGCCATATCTCAGCAGATGTACAGTTTGACAGTCATGGCATTTATGCCTATCGTTGCGTAGCTACAGTTTTATGAATACATTATAAAATACAACTCTTTACAGCTACAGTTTGAAAATCAGAGTTTAAAGCCACAGTCTTAAAGTCACAGTTGCATAAACACAGTTTGGCGGACACTGCTGTTGTTACATTTAAAATGGCTACAGTTTCGTATATATGTAGACAGTTTGACAGTCACTGCTATTTTCTACATTCGAAATGGGCTAAGTTTTACTGCAACAGTTTTACAGCAACAGTTTGACAGTGACAGTTTGCCTGTGACAGTTTGATAGTGACAGTTTGACAGTGACAGTTTGACAGTGACAAAAAACAGTTTGACGGTAAAAGTTTGAGGGCAACAGGCTTTTCATATGGACACGCACACTGATACAGTTTGGCATGCACAGCTCAGCAAGCCCCTTGTCAATGCTCCATTTTCACAGTTTCAGAGTCTCGCAACTGACATTCCCTCGCCAACTGCAGACCTGTGTGCGTGCTACAGGTAGAGTATCGTGCAGTCGAAACACATTGAAGTAATTTCGGCTCATTTTTTTTTATTTTCGTTGTGCCAAGTTTCATTTCGACAAAAAACAAAAACAAAAAATGAAATATTGAGGGCAGAGGGTAGGCAGGGGGCGGGGCGGGTGGAGGAGGGGGTGGCGAGTTATATGGAAGGTGCATAAGCGAGTATTTGTGGCATAGTTTTTCGTCGTTGTAGCTGCTGCTGCTGTTGTTGTTGTTGTTGTTGTAGTTGTGGCGGCAGCATTGAAACGTGCAACAACGCGCCGCATTCCTTTTGTCAAAGCAGCGACGGCGATCCGACTTGGATCCAACTTGGATACGACTTGGATCCGACTGCTGCTGCTGGTGGTGGTGCTGCTGCTGCTCTGGGATCTTTAGAATGCAAGCAACGCAGCTTTTTTCTGAGTTCTACTCTTTGTTGTTGTTGTTACTGTTGCTGTTGTTGTTGTTGTTGTTGTTGTGCATTTGGCTTTAACTTTGACTTTGGCATTTCCCCCCTTGGCGTGCCCGGCTCATGCGCAGCAGCGCCGTCTGCAGCCTGAAAAAGTATCATAATCATATTATTTATGATTGTATTTGTTTGCAGACGCCGCTGCAGTCCGACCGGGCCAGAGACATTGCCACGTCTCGACGTAATTGCTGCTGCGGCTGCTGCTGTTGCTGCTGTTGCTGCTGTTGCTGCTGTTGCTGTTGCACTGGGCATCTTTCGTGCCACACTCAACTTACCACACTTCACTTGGCAAATGGACTGAGCGCAACAGCAAAAAGAGGAGCATGTGTTTTTGCCATTTTCAAGGGCACTTTGCTCGACTGCCACAGGCCAGGCCATGCGCTGGCACGGTGGGACGAGTCTATGAAGACGAATGTGCTCAATTATATGAGATACATTTCATTGCAGATACAGATACAATATAAAGATACAGATACATCCAAAAGATATAGGTACAGTTTAAAGATACAGCATAAAGATACAGCCAAAAGGTACAGATACAGCTAAAAGATACAAATACAGATACAGCCAAAATATACAGATTCAGATACAGATACAGCTCAAAGATACAGATGCAGCTAAAAGATACAGATACAACTCAAAGATACAGATACAACTCAAAGATACAGATACAGCTAAAAGATACAGATACAACTCAAAGATACAGATACAACTCAAAGATACAGATACAATTAAAAGATACAGATAAAAGATATACAGATACAGCCAAAATATACAGATACATCAAAAAGAACAGATACAGCTAAAAGATACAGATACGGATAGAGCTAAAAGATACAGATACAGCTCAAGAGATACAGATACAACTAAAAGATACAAATACAGATACAGATACAGCTAAGAGATACAGATACAACTAAAAGATACAGATACAACTAAAAGATACAAATACATATACAGATACAGCTAAGAGATACAGATACAGCTAAAAGATACAAATACAGATACAGGTACAGACACAGCTAAAAGATACAGATGCAGCTCAAAGATACAGATACAGATGCAGATACAGATGCAGACACATATATAGATACAGATGCAGATGGAGAGTTCTCTTCCCACTTTCACCCACTTCAAATAGAGTTGGGCCCACTGTGCGCGTGTTAGGCCATGATTTTGTATGCTGAGTCTGAATGCTTATCGGCAGACCTATGAATCATTTGCCAACTGCTGTGACTTTGAGTGTTTTGATATTGTTTTTGATTTCGATTTTGGGCAACCGAGTCACAGTTGCAGTCGCAGTCGCAGTCACAGTCGCAGTCACAGTCGCAGTCACAGTGGCAGTCACAGTCACAGGGATAGAACCAACTTTCGAAACTATGAATGTGACGCGAGTGTGTGGGTGTGAATAGGTGCATTTGATGGCGGTGACAATCGCTCAGTGAATGCAGTTCACAAATGTGAATTGCACTGTGGGTAAGCCGAGCGAAAGATACAAATGTATCTTATGGATGCGCCGCTAGCTAGCCAGTTACGCGGCTCACTTCAAGGGCAAACAGTGCAGTGCAGTGCAGTGCTGTGCAGTGGCATGCGGCAGGCATGAAGACCGAAATGTGTCGAAGGGGCGGAGATGGGCGGCCTGAGCAGGAGGCTGGCAGTTATAGTTATGCAAATATGCTGGGAGATAACGGTGCGCGTTCCATGGCCAAAGCGAGCCGAGCGCAAGGCCAGCTCAGCGCAGTTCTGCACCGATCGTTGCTGCCAAAGGGGAAGGGCACACACACACAGACACTGGCACAGACAGAGACAGACACACGTGTTAGTTGGGCATTTGCGTTCGCTTTTGTGCCGAGCTCATTTCACAGCCGCATAGATTGAAGGCCAGAGAGCCAATGCAAAGATAAAGCTTCAGCATTGGCCCCAGCCCCAGCCCCAAGTTCCAGCCTCAGCTTTAGCCTCAGCCTCTCGACTGACAACTGTCGGCTCGTTGGCCATGGTCAAAACTGCTGATGGCATCATGCTGTTAGCACAGCAGCAGCTGCTTTAACATTGCCTTAGGGCAAATTCAAAAGAAAAGAAAAAATCTATATCTATATATATATATATATATATGTGAGTGTGTGTGTGTGTGTGTGTGTGTGTGTGCTCATATTGAAAAGGCGTATTGCACTACGCTTTCGACTTTGTATTTGAATTTGTTTTTCCGCTCAACTTCTTGTGTCACTATCGAACTTCGACTCTAATCAAACAGCAGGCGCTTGCATTCAATGCAGCTCCACTCCGTTCACAAAGGCATTCACTTGCTTTTAAGTCTGTGTGTGTGTGTGTGTGTGTGTGTGTGTGTGTGTGTGTGTGTGTGTGTGTGTGTGTGTGTGTGGCAGGTAACATTGTGGCATAAATATTTCTTTGAAGCAAATGGGAATCAACATTTAAGCTCTTCACATACAAATACTTATACCTTACTTTACACACACACATACATATACATAGTTATATATATTTTTATCTACATATTCATAAATTATTTGAATTCTCATAACATCAAGTTTATATTTCATATCAAATTTCATATTTCACATAAGCACAATTTTCATTATAGAAAATGTGAAATTGCACATTTTCCAGGCACTCAAATGAACTTTTCTTTTAATTAAATATTGTTTGTGCATAGTTTATGTTAGTTGCTCGTACTTGCTTAGTTATGAGTTACCTTCAGTGCGAGCGGGCGAGAAACAGACTGACCCAGACAGAGAGAGAGAGAGAGAGAGAGGGGTAAATAAACAGTAGAGACTAAATATGAGATGTTGTCGTTTGTATATCTTTTTGACATGCACATCAAACTTGTACTGTGAGCAAAGCATAACTAGCAGAGGGAACAGCAACTGTGAGAATCGCATAGAAGAGCAGTATTTGAATAGTTACATTTATTTATAAATAATAATACTTGTAACTGCCTAAAGAAATTGCATTTAAAATATGTATTTATCTCTGAGCTAAGCAGAGTTTTTACTTATGGCTTCAATGCTCCTCCTCTCTTTCTATCTCTTATTCTCTTTCTCTTTCTCTTTCTCTCTCTCTCTCTCTCTCTTCCTCTCTCTCTCTCTCTCTCTCTCTCTCTTATGTTACCTCTCCTTCTCTCTCTTATGTTATCCCTATTTCTCTCTCTATCTGTTTCTCATTCTCTCTATTTTTCTCTATGTTCTCTATGAGAGACAAGTAGAAAGAGATAGCTCTATTAGCTCTATTTACTCTCTCTCTCTCTCTCTCGCTCTCTTCCTCTGTCTATTCTTCTCTCTTTCTCTCTCTCGCGCTCTCTTCCTCTGTCTTTTTCCTTTCTCGCTCACCCTCCCATTCTCTCCTCCCCCCTCCCCCCTCCCCCCACTCTCCTCTCCTGTCTCTCTCTGCTTGCCTTCTCCAACACTGATGAGAATCGCACAGAGAGGCCCACTGTGCCGCAAGACTTTTGAAAATCGTATGCTAAATGATTATAGGTTTATCGTGTGTTAATCGTTTAGCTAGCTACAAAACAAGCGCCTTCCTTATTAGGCAGTTGGCGTTTGGGGCATGGGAATGGGCAACGGGCTTGACTCGCCCGCGAACGTGGGGGGGGGGGGGGAGGGAGAAACTGTTTATTTGCTGAAGCGAGTGCTCCAATATATAGCTGTGAGTCAATTTAGTGAATGGCACTAAAAACTTCTCGAGTGGAAACTATGAATAAGACTCACTGCAAACTAAAAGGCAGACCGCGTAATTGAAACAACAAACTAATGACAAAAGCGGCTGAGTTCTGTTGTTGTTGTTGCTGTTGTAGCAATTGTTGTTGTTGGTGGTGTGAACGTGTCTGCAGCACACGAAGCCTAGGAGTCAGTGTTAAAGTTGAGAACGAAATTTGAATTTATAAATACCTTATGCTTGTGCATGCATGCTTACAGAACGTGAATAAGCAAGCACACACACACACACACACAGAGAGAGAGAGAGAGACTGGGCGTTGGCCGCCGCCTTGGCTAGTTGTAGGCACATTCACAGATCGTTTAGTCTGTCAGTGCAGCGGAAATGGCAGCACAAGTGCAACACCTGATGCGAGTGATGTGTGTGCCACAGTCTCAAACTCAACTTCAACTTCAACTTCAAACTCAAACTGAAACTTAAGCATGTGGCAGCAGCAGCAGCAACAGCGGCAGCTAATCAACAGGTAGCTGACTGACTGACTCGTTCTCAAATGTGGCAAAGATCGCAGCAGCCATTACAGTCAAATGCAGTGGCTGAGAAGCGCATAGAGCGGCATCCAAAGCAGCTGTAGACTGAAAATTTCAGATTATTAGAATATTATACAAAAAAGTTGTTTACATTAATAATAATTGAAATGGGTCTTGAAGGTATTTTCATGCAATCTAATTGTGTTTGGGTCAATTTTTCAACTTGCTTACTTACTGATGTATGTTATTACATACATGTATGTATGTGTCTATGTATCTTTGTATGTGTGCACGTATGTATATATGTTTGTATATATGTTTGTATGCATGCTTGTATGTGTGTATATATATCCATATGCATGTATTATTCTCTTTGAACAACTGCTGATCAAGTCATATAAAACTCTTTCTTTTTGACTGATGCTCTTCTACGAGATTCTCATAAATTCAAGTAAGCTTTCTCTATCCTTTTATTCTCTCTTTCTCTCTCTCTCTCTCTCTCTCTCTCTCTCTGCCTCTCTTTCTCTTTCCCTATCTGTAGATCCATGCCTCTCTCTGTCTTTGTCTCTCTCTGTCTTTCTCTCTCTCTGTCTTTCTCTCTCTCTCTCTGTCTATCTCTCTCTCTCTGTGTCTCTCTCTCTCCCTGTGTTTCTCTCTCTTTCTGTCGATCTCTCTCTCTCTCTCTCTCTCGCTCTCTTCATATCAAATTCTGTTTTCCCTGTTTCTCTGTCAGCCCTCCTCTCTCTATCTCGCTCTCTTTTTTTCTCTCTCTCTCTCTCTCTCTCCTATTCTTTCCCTAACTCTCCACCTCTCTTTCGCTCTCTGTCTTTCTACCTTACCCCTCTTAGACAATATATTGAATGGGAATATCAATTGGGACAGTTCCCAGTCTGGGCACATAAGTATCTCTCATATCTTCTGCGTATATTCTTTTCACTTTTATGCGACTTTCAGCTATAACTCATATATGCGTGGGAATCGAAAGGCTTCAGCTGTCGAGGCAGCCATCAGTTGCGTTTAACTAGATATTGTGAGTTGCATTGCATAGAGTCTGTCGCCTGGATTGGACTGCCAATCGCTGGCTGATTATGCCAATTGCCTGAGCGCCGCTTAATTGCAGCCAAATGCGGCAGTTGCTGTTGCACCTCCGCCGCCTCGTTGTGGCAGGCGATGGTGCCCATAGTTGGGTATCACAGTTGCAGTTGCAGTTGCTGTTGCTGTTGCAGTTGCTGTTGCAGTTGCAGTTGTCTAAATTTGACAGTTGTATGAGATTTATGACGCCGCACACTCGATCATATTTGACTTAATTGACAGCGGCAGCCACGACAAACTACCACCAGAGACACACGCCGACTCAGTGCCAGCGCCATAGAGCCAGGCTGGAGGCGTTTGCCACGGCATCTGTGGGCACGGCCAGCAGAACAGAAAACAAAAGCACCCAACTTGGGCGACTCAGGGCTGCTCACTGTGTGGGCTGTGTGGGCCCAAGGCGTACGCCCACTGCAGCAGCTCCAGCTCCAGCTGCAGCTCCAACTGCAGCTGCCATACATATACATATATGTATATATATATATATATCTATATATCAGATTCGCAGCCCAGGGCATCCTAATCCTGCAAACTGTAAGCGATATTTTTATTTCCATTTTGATTTTGATTTGACTTCATGAATTTTCAACTCTTTCGTTTGCCTTTGCCTTCGAGCCAACTTGCTTCAGCGGCAGCCCAAATGCCGAACATTTAGCCGTTGCTGTTAAAAGGCTTCACTGTTCATTTAGTGGCCATAATTCTCGCAGGGCCTCAGCCAGAGATTACTGCAGTCACATGACTCACTGAGTCTCTTTCCCAATCAGCAAATAAATCTACTCAAAACTATTTCAAATCAATTGCAAATTTGAGTAATCAAATAGCCAATAAATAAATCAAGTTAATCTCTCTCTCACTCTCTCACTCACTCTCTCTCTCTCTCTCTCTCTCTCTCTCTATCTCTCTATCTCTCTTTGCCTCTATCTATCACAGATTTCCCTTTCTTTCTCTCTCTATGATACACTTTCTTCTCTCACATAGCCCATGTGATTCTTTCTCTCTATCTCTCTCGCTGTCATTTTCTTATTTTTTCTATTTCCCTGATTCTCTCTTTCTCAGTCTGACAATTTTTGATTGTCTCTTTCTCTTTTTATCTCTGTTTCTTTCGCTCTTGTTGTCGCTCCCTTTGTGAGAGTCTCTCTCTGTCTCTGTCTCTCTTTCTCTTTCTCTCTGTCTGCTTCACATATTCTCCATCTGATTCATTATCTCTTACTTTTGATTCATCATATTTTCCATTCTCCTTCTCATTTTCTCAGTCTCTCTCATTGAGTATCTCTCTCTCCTTCCCTCTTTCTTCATCACTGATAGTTCTCCCTTTCTCTGTTACTATCTCTCTTTTTCTCTCTTTTCTCACATACCCTCTTTGATTCTTTCTCGCTCTCTCTTTCTCTCTCTCTCTTTTTTTTCTCTATATATCTATATCTATCTATATCTCTATATATCTTTGAGAGATACTCTTTCTCATTCCTACTTCCAGTTTTTCTCTCTCTCTCTCTTTTTTCTTTAACTCTGATTCGTTCTCTTTTTTATTTATGATTCTTCCCCTATAGTTTGCTCTCTCTCTCTCTCTCCCTCTCTCTCTCTCTCTCTCTCGCTTTCCTCTCTCTTTCCCTCTCTCTCGTATCGCCCTCCGTTGATGCATCGCAAGGACACACACAGCCCGCTTCAAGAGTTGAGTTCAGGTTAAATATTATTTAGTATATCTTATGAAGTATGTAAATTGTATGTATGTATGGATATCTTAAGTGTTGGGCAAATGTTTGCCTTGTCTAGCGAATGCCGTTATCTATCCGATATGAAAGTCTTTTGGCAAATGGCTTGCAGTTATATGCCAACAGATTAGGATGAGTGACTAACTAAGAAGGCGGCTGACGGCTGGCTGGCTGGGTGACTGGCCGGCCTGCCTGAACTGGCCAAGTTTTGTCAACGCTCAATTACCCAGCAGCAGTTGCCCTATCTCTCGCTGTACCTCTCTATTGCCATCACCCTCTCTCTCTCTCTCTCTCTCTCTCTTGCTGTCTGTTTGACTATATGTATATATATATATATACAGAATCGCATTAGCCGTTGTGTTTGATGCGATTCTGTTGCGTCTCTTGGCTGTTGCTGCCACTGTGTGCGTGTGTGCGTCATTTGAGCAGCATTTATGCGCCACATTCAACATTATCAGCATTTATTTTTCTTGGTTTTTATTTCGCTATTTTCCAGCGTAATTTCATAGCCGCAGCCAGAGTCGAGGAGTGGGAGTCCAAGTAGGAATCAGAGACGCTGTTGGCGTCCACGTTTGCAGTCTGCGGAGTTGGAGTGCGACAAGTGTTGCTCTTGTTGCTCTTGTTGTTGTTGTTGTTGTTATTATTGTTGCTGCTGCCGCCGTCAATGCTGATAACAATGTTGATGATGAAAGCCATTGATGTGAGCTGTGAGCTGTGATGATGACGCTGTAGCTGATGTCGCACTCGCCTCGCCCGCTCCCTATGTCTGCGTGTGTGTGCGTGTGTGTGGACACACACATGAACAGCTTCATATAAAACATATAAAGTTGCGCTTTATCAACAATGTGTCCAATTTATGGGACGCTGCCTGCCACGGCTCTCGACTACGGCTCGGGCTTTAGCTGGCTGCCACTTTGCAGCAGCGCATTCGACTCTGCTTCTTCTCCTTTTTTCGTCGTCGCCGTCGTCGTCGTCGTCGTTTTTTATTATTTTTATTGCTTGCCGCGGACGCACTTAGGCAAAGTGCAGTCAACCCGCTCGCCACCCGAACCACGCTCCAACACCATCCGCGCCCGCGCCCGAGCCCGCGCCCGCACACTCAGCCCTCAGCGCCCCTCCCCCTCGCCCTCGCCCTTGGCCACGCCCATGGCATAGCCATCGGCAGCTCCTCAGCGCCGCTTCATTTGTCACGTGCACCGAACGACCCAAAAAGATAACAACAATGATTCGATCGTAATTGATTTCAATGCCCAAACGCCGCGACAAGCACTTAACACCTTTTCGGCTGCGAGTACGCCACTTGCAATCGTCATTATGAGCCACAACTTCGGATGCCGCAGCACTGAATCAGCGACTATATATAAAGCTGCACAGCTCTATATGCATACATATATATATATATATATATGTGTGTGTGTGTGTGTATAGTACAGGTGTGTGCAAAAAGCCAACTGCAAGTAGTTCGCTAATGAAAACCCATTGAGCACTTAATTGAAAATATCGAATAGTTAATTATTCATGCAGTGCGAAAAGTGCATTGATAGCGGCTGCTAGTCAACGATTTCCAATTGAATGAGACTTTGAATGAAAAATATACTCTTTAGATATATAGGAATATATATAATCTAATCTATTCATATAGGTATATGCATAGTGATAAATTTTGCATATAAAGATAAGTTCACAAAGTTCAGCTTTGGCAAAACTCTATGCTGTCACCCGAACAGCCTGGCGAGAGACACGTCTCAGCTGCAGCTGCAGCCTCAAGAGCTAGCCAAAGACTCAGAAGACCGACTCTTGACGCAACATCTATCAAATATGCCCTTGAACTTTGCCCTATAACTCCATGTGTCCCCTAAGCTACGTATTCTGCGCTCGTTATCTATATATTTTATAATTTTCTGTTTTCTGTTTAGATTAAGTTACCCAAAAGGCCGCAGCACACTAATCTGTAAATATTTCTTTAAAATAAATTAAAGTTTAGCTTGACAAAAAAGAAACACTTAAGAAGTAAGCTGTACCCTTAGCTATGCCCTTAGCTAACTGCTATGAGCAACAGACTAATTCAGTTTGCAAATGCCTAAGCCGCTTGATTCAAATTATGTTCGAAAAGTAACGCAAACTTTGAGCTGTGAAATGCGCGGACTACGTGCATTCGAATTTCGACTTTGGCCATTTTTATGGCGTTGCGTTGGCTCATGTCTGGCTGCTCTTCGATTTCTGCCTGAGCAGCAACCGTATCGAAGTATTGGCCAGGCCAAAAACGCAAGCACACGTTAGCGTATTCCGCCGTATTTTCCCGCATATATCCAAACATTCGCTTTAGTCTAATAAACATTCAATTTTCATTATCAGCGAACTGAAATGCCGCAAAAACATTTTGTATACAGAACAAAGCGCCGCCCAGAGACATATGTAAAAACTGTACCTGTACCTGTTCAAAGGCAATTATTTATCTTCAGCATTTGTTTTTGCTTTTTTCGTTTTTTCATCTTTTCATTTTTCCATTTTAAGCCTGACAGCATGATACATTAAGTTCTCAAACAGAACACACAAAAATAAAAAAAAATATCCATCACATTTTTCATTTGTGTTTCAGTTGTGTTTATTGCGGATAATTCATATTTGTTATTTAGCTCAATGAGCGCTGGCCAAGCGCGTTTGGCTTTAATCCCTTTATTTTTGGCTTTTATTTAATTGGCAAATTTTTAAAACACGCAAACACACACACATAGACACACACACACACACACACACACACACACGCACACACATTTGTTGTGTTACAGATTTTTTTTTTTTTTTTGATTAATATTTGCATAAATTCATTTGGCTGCCACAGTTTTTCTATACCCTGTACAGAAAAAGCACCTTGACTGTGCTGTAAAAAATAAAAAACAAATGAAAAAATTGTAATTAAGTGATTTCCTTTATTGGCTTATTTAAAACACCTATTCCGTGGCACACCTAGCTTGAATCAATTAAAACATTTTTATTGTTCGAGTTGGCAAAGTTTTTATCAAATGCATTTCTTTAGAATTTATACAAATTATAATCAGATATAATATATATAAATATATACTCATATGCTATGGTATCTATGAAAAAGTTACACTGAGTGAAGTACTAGAAGCTGATGAATAATACATCTTTGTGCAGAATGTATATATATATTTGGCTTACTTAAGGTATTTTCTCAAAATTTATATAAACAACTTATCAGCAGTCATATAGCTTCTCTATAGCTTTATGACTCTTTGGCTGTATAGCTCTCTCTCTCTCTCTTTCTCTCTCTCTTTCTTAAGTTCAATAGCGCTTTAGCTCTATAGCTATCCGTATAACTCTGTCTACAGCTCTCTCTCTCTCTCTCTAGATCTATAGCTCTCTCTTTATAGTTCTGTAGCTCTTCTCTACAGCTCTATAGTTCTCTGAATAGCTCTGTCAACAGCTCTACCGCTCTATAGCTCTGTCTATAGCTCTCTCTCTCTGCAGCTCAATAGCTCTATACCTCTATAGCTCTACACTCTACAGCTCTGTCTATGGCTCTGTCTACACCTCTACAGCTCTATAGCTCAATAGCTCTGTAGCTTTGTAGCTGCTATAGCTCTACAGCTTTCATTTTAACTCCGTAGCTCTGTAGCTCCATAGCTCTGTCTATAGCTCTATCTATAGCTCTGTCGACAGCTCTCTCTCTCTCTCTCTCTCTATCTCTCTCTAGATGTGTAGCTCTCTCTTTATAGTTCTGTATCTCTTCTCTACAGCTCTATAGCTCTCTCAATAGCTCTGTCAACAACTCTATTGCTCTACAGGTCTATAGCTCATAGACCTGTCTATAGCTCTCTCTACAGCTCAACAGCTCTGTAGCTCTGTAGCTCTATAGCTGCTATAGCTCTACAGCTATCATTTTAACTCCCTAGCTCTGTGGCTCCATAGCTCTGTCTATAGCTCTCTCTATAGCTCTGTCGACAGCTCTCTCTCTCTCTCTCTAGATGTGTAGCTCTCTCTTTATAGTTCTGTATCTCTTCTCAGCAGCTCTACAGCTCTCTCAATAGCTCTGTCAACAACTCTATTGATCTACAGGTCTATAGCTCTATAGACCTGTCTATAGCAGAGAGCTAGACAGAGAGAGCTGTAGAGAGACAGCTCAACAGCTCTGTAGCTCTGTAGCTCTATAGCTGCTATAACTCTACAGCTTTCATTTAAACTCCGTAGCTCTGTAGCTCCATAGCCCTGTCTATAGCTCTATCTATAGCTCTGTCGACCGCTCTCTCTCTCTCTCTCTCTCTCTCTCTCTCTCTCTCTCTCTCTCTAGATGTGTAGCTCTCTCTTTATAGTTCTGTATCTCTTCTCTACAGCTCTATAGCTCTCTCAATAGCTCTGTCAACAACTCTATTGCTCTACAGGTCTATAGCTCTATAGACCTGTCTATAGCTCTATCTACAGCTCAACAGCTCTGTAGCTCTGTAGCTCTATAGCTGCTATAGCAGCTATCATTTTAACTCCGTAGTTCTGTAGCTCCATAGCTCTGTCTATAGCTCTCTCTATAACCCTGTCTACAGCTCAATCTCTATTGGCCTACAGCTCTCTCTCTCACTCTCTCTCTCTCTCTCTTTCTCTCTCTCTCTCTCTCTCTATAGATGGATCTATAGGTCTAAAACTCTATAGTTCTCTCTATAGCTGTTTTTCCAGCGCTCTCTACAGCTCTATAAAGTTACGTAGCTCTACATTTCTCTCTAATTCATATTTTTATATATATATAAATATTTTTATCGAAAATTAAGCTTTTTTAAAACGAAAAATTCCTTTTTCTCGATTCAAAGTCATTTTATTGCATCTTTATTTATTTGTTTAGCAAAATTACTTTAACTTATTAATTTGAGTGTCAGAAACATCAAAAACTTTTAAAGAGTATTTGACAGTCGAGCATATTAGACAACAGTTGTTATTTGTGTTTTTGTTTTCTATATATTTTTACAGTTATTACGTTTGTAGTTGTTGTAAAGCTTTTTCTTTTTTTTTGGGCATTGACGTTAGCCCCACAGTCAAACAGCCCCACAGTCCACCGTTCCTCCCCTAACAAGCCCCTTTCCCCCATCCGCCTCACATTCCATATTGACGTTTTTCTTTTTTCGCCAGCTTTCGTCTGTGGTGCACGTTGTGCTTCTTCCTTCTGGTTTTGGCTGCAGGCGTTTTGCCAGTTGATAGATTGCAGCTGCTCTCCACTCTCTCTCTCTCGCTCGCTCTGGGAGCGATCCAAGCGCTACGCATGCAAAAACATTCAACGAGCTGTTTGTTGTTGTTATTATATACAAACACACATATATATACATATGTACGTGTGTGTGTGCCCAGCTAATGGCTATTAAAGCATCTCAGAAGTCCAACTGACTGAAGACACAAGTCGCTGCAACGCAATGCGTTTTTCCCAAGCCAAATTGCATTTTGTCGCTCCGCTCGCCGCATTTACAGTTTTTGGGCTAATTTATTATTGGATTCGGCTGGATTTGGTGGGGCGTGACAGCGGGAGGAGGGGGGTGGGGTGGGGTGGGGGGACATAAGAACTGTGTGCCGGACGGGGTGTCAGTTTAAGAGCGCGCGCTACTTGCTACTCCACGCTATATTGCAGGCGGGCTCATCTGTCAAACGAGCTGTCAAATTATTAAGCGCTGCCAGACATGTGAAATATGTTTGGTAAGGAGCCGGGCTTAGCCACAAACAGAGAGAGACAGAGACAGAGACAGAGACAGAAAGAGAGCGAGTGAGAGAGAGATGCAGACATAACTGCAAGCTCTTAAGATTGATCACCATTAGCTTCTTTGTTGTTGGTTTGCCCCTCGTAAAGCGTTGCACTCGCCTTTTTCTTTTTTTTTTTTTGGCTGCACTTCACTTTTTTTCAGGGGCAGCACAGCAATTCGTCACTTTCTGAGAGGGTGTGCGTGTGTGTGTGTGTGTGTGTGTGTGTGTGGTGTTTGCTATTTGCTTGGACTACCACTTGACCAAGTTGCTGGCCTGCCACGCATCGAACGCTTCATGTAATTCATCAGCCACGCATTCTCATTGTTTAGTTTTTCACGTTCTTTCTGATCGCTGACGCATGACACCCTCCACGCTCCTCCGCATCCCTCAACCCCCCTCCCCTGCAACACTCACCCCTTGGCTGCGGATGCGGATGCGACTGCGGCTGCGGCTGCGACTGCGACTGCGGCTGCGGATGTGAACGCGAAACACGCATTCGTGGCGATTTGCTTAATTGGTTAAAGACTCTGGCACCCACCATGCCCGCAAGGCTTTGCACTTCGCAGCGACTTTGTTGCATCGAGAGCATCAGGCGCAACTCTGCCTGCAGCCGGGCGAAAAGCAAACACTTTGCCTCAATGCAAGTAAAACGAGCTACATGAGTAAAGAAAATTACTTTTGATAAGTTGCGTTCAGTTAACGTAACTGAATGGCAAAGATATCGAATCTAGTTATCTATCTATGTGATAGAACTGATTGACTGTTGCCGCGTGTGGCTCACAATGAATTGCAGAGTATAGCTGTATAGTTCTCTGTGGAACTGGGGCTCTATCTGAACTGTAGTCTACAGTCTATATAGAAGTCTCTCTCTACCTCTCTCCACCTCTCTATACATGTCTCTTTCGTTCCCATATTCTATATATCTTTCTTATTGTCTCATTCTTATTATAGCTCTCTCTCTCTCTCTCTGTGTTCTTTTTCTTTCTCTTGCTGAATCTCTCTCTCTCTTTCTGACGAAGAATCTGGCTTGCCATCTCTAACTCTCTCTAGGACAGAATCTGCCCTTCTGTATCTCTATCTCCCTCTTTCAGTTATCCTTTTATTTTGAATATCTCTGAATCTCTGAATTTTTATTAATTTATCTGAATCACTTTAACGCTCTCTCTCTCTCTCTCTCTCTCTCTCTCTCTCTCTTTCTCTCGAAAAAGCACTCTATATATTTGAATTTCTCTTACTCTCATTCCCTCCCTCTCTCTGCCACTCTCTCTCTCTCTCTCTCTCTTATTCTCTCTTTCTCCAGTTGTTTGTCTTTCTCATTTTTTCTCCCAATCTTTATATGTCTCTCCCTCTCTGTCCTTCTCACTCTCCCTCTCTCTCTCCCTCTGCTTCTCCCCCTATATCGTTTTTCTTTACTTACCGCTCTTACTCTCAATCTCCCCCTCTCTCTCTCTCTCTCTCTCTCTCTCTCTCTCTCTCTTCCAATCTCCCTCTCCCTCTCTCTCTCTCTCACTCTCCCTCTCTCTCTCTCTCTCTCTATCTCTCTCTCAATCTTCCTCTCTCTCTCTCTCTCTGTCTCTCTCTCTGTCGCATACCTATGCTTTTGCTATATATTTCTAGATACTTCTCTCGCAGCTCCATTCCGACTGAGCTGTTTCTCGTACAAAGAAAGAAGAAGAAAAAACAAAACAAAATAAAACCAAAACCTAATCAGATTTTGGGAAATCACAAACTATTTTAAGCGTTCCCAAAAAACTTTTACACACCAACCAACTAAAAGTACGCATTTCGTTTAATTAAAAAAAATAAAAGAGAAAAAACGAGAAGAAGAGAGAGAGAGAGAGAGAGAGAGAAAAAGAAAACTTGAACTGGTTGAGGGCGCATCGCATTTGCGTTGTGTCATGCTGGATATAAAATTTCTTTTTGCCGCTTTTACGACCCGCTCTTATCACACTTGCCGCTGTCGTCAATCAAAATGCGGCGACTCGCTTCGAATTGCGTGGGCTTGTGTTGGCTGCTTTGCTTCGCCTTTTGCCTTTCCGCTTTCCCCTTTCCCCTTTCCCCTTGGCAGTTGGCTGTTGCCACCTCATGCTGCCCCCGCCAGCTGGCTGGCCTTTCAGGGTTTCGCTGGGTGCGTGTGAAGTTTTTAATTTTCAACTTTAATTTAGACAATTCTTCTATTTCGCACGCCGGCGCACAGGCGACGAAGCGTGGCGATGCCGACGTCGACTTCGCCTTCGACTCGGACACTACAGAACACAGAATAACAAATAAAAAATTAATGAAAAGACAACAATAAATAGTTGTCAGTTGGAATACGGACAAAAATCCACAAAGTGTCCGCGAGAAATCAACAAAGTGTCAGCACAATGGGCTCTAATGCTCCAGCACCTGCCGCAGGACTCCACCGTGTCAGCAGGCTGATCTTCAGTCAAGTGCTTCGACTTAGCACAGTCAGACGCACACAAAGAGGAAACGTTTTTATGGATCGGGAATTGGTGTGAGCGGCGCGGCGCGGCGCGGCGCGGCGCACCGCATCCACATCGAGCCAACTGCCGTGCGTGCTGGCCCAGACGCAATTTGCTGTGGGGCGTGGCCAATGCAATTTGGCCAAGATGCTCAGGTAGCCGGCAGAAGCTGCACAGCATCCAATTGCTGCTCAAGTTTTTATGTGGCCAGAGGCACGTGGCCGGCCAGCAGTGCGAGGTCAATGCCTGCTGCAGCACAGCCAGCCACGTATACAGTTAACTCGGCAAGTGGGAACACTTTTTGGCCAAGCAAATCACAGCTGAACTCTATGCGCGCATTTGATGTCCGCACTGGGAACAGTTGTTGGCCAAGCAGCTGCAGCGCAATGTGCAAAACTTTTGGTTTCTACTGGTATAATCGATCAGCTGAGTGAAAAGGTGTTGGACGCTCAAATTAAATCATGCCAATAGCGGTGGCAACACGCATCGAGTCAGATAAGTCAGGGTGGGAACACTTTCGGTGGAGTTTTTGGGAACAGTTTAACAGTGGGAACAGTTCTTAAAGGAGCTTTATTTTGTTAGAACTGCGAGATTTGTAGAAGTTTTTATAACTGTATAGCTGCTATATAGTAGACTCGCAATACTTCAGACTTTTCTATTACTTAATGCTTAAGAAAATATAAATTGCTCTCATTAAATTTTCCTTAAAGAAAATTCAAAATTTGAAAGTGCATTAAGTAAGCCAAAGACGTGACTTATGTAAAAAGATAAATTCTTGAAATATATACATATATATCTTTAATATATATATATATATATATATATCTGACTGTGTAGCTGATGAGCTACATTTTGTGCGCCACGATCGCACGCCGAAGATACAAATGTATCTTAAAGATGCTCTGTGCGTGAACTGTGCGCCGGAAATCGAAGCTTACCAAAGCCAGCCACACAGCCGCAACGCACAGCAACGGCAATAAATGCAACAGCAACAACAATTGCAGCGTTCAACATTCAACATGCAGACAACATTGGAACTTCGAAAACGAAACCCAAAACTCGTTGCGCATTTTTGTTGGGAACTCGAAGTCTGCTTCATATCAGCATTTTGTTCCATTGGCCTGGCCAACTGCAGCGATTGCCTAAGCTATGTTGAGTGCTTTGTCACGTGACTATGCAGAGTGGAATGCTGTGATAGGATTAATTGCAGAACAATCTATTGAAATTTAGTGAAAATAATAAAAGAAAAAAAAAAACATATTTTCGAATATTATTGCAGTAAATTTATATACTTTATGCAGAGAAACTAAGATATATTTTAGTTTTGAGCTTGAGCGCTAAAAATTCATACACTAAGACTGTGAGTTTTCGAGTTAAATTCAGCTAGTACTCGAGATATGTCTCTAAATAGATTAAGTCATATCAAGGAAACAAATAGAAAATGCTGTCGACTTCATGGACAGCAAACACAAGGCTTTCATCCAAGGCAGGTTCTAGGGCTGTGCAAGAGAAGCCAATGAGGCTGAGGCACAGTAGCCAGTAAAGATTTACTTGTTTCTTGTTGTTAACTTGGTTTCAAGCCAAGTCTTGAGCTACTAATCCATAGAGATAGCATCATTATCCCATACACATCATTTGATATAGAGTATTCACAATTCGTTGCTTTGAGCATTCGTATAACCCGTTGCCCGTTGCAGTTGTTGGGCTGTCAGATTCACAGAGACCGTCTGACTGGCTTCCTGGATCTGTGTTGGCATGAGCTCTCTCGCTCTCTCTCTCTCTCTCTCTCTCTCGCGTTGGCCGAGCGAGAACGCTGGGCTGTCCGGGCCGGGCCGGGTCGAGCCGTGGCTGTTGCTATCTGGCTGTAGATTTATTGTGTGAATTGGCATTGACAAAGTGCATTTATTGGCGCTCGTTGCTTTTTATAATGTGTTTTGATAACAATTCCATTAAAGTGAAGAAGTTTATAATAATTTGAACAGTCAAGCCAGCCAGCCAGCCAGCCAGCCAGTCAGCCAGAGTAGAGCAGAGCAGAACAGAGTAGAGCGGAGAGAGGCCAGCACAAGTTTGTTTGCCTGTTCAGTTTGCTGTTGCTTCGGCGCATTCGAAATGGACAACAGCAGCAGCAGCAGCAGCAGCAGCAACAGCAACTGCAACAGCAACTGCATTGATTTTTGCGTTTTAATTGATTGTTGTCAGTCAATCACATTGTTAATGCACATGCCCAGAATACTACAACTTTCTGTATCTGTAACAGAGTGTGTGTGTGTGTGTGTAAGTGTGTGTGTGAGTGCGTGTGTGAGTGCGTGTGTGAGTGTGTGCTTTATTGCATTCAATTTGCTGTTGTTTGTCAATTAGTCGCTGCCTCTTGGTGTTCATATGTGTGGGCGGCGGCTGTTGTTGTTGCTGCTGCTGCTGCTGCTGCTGCTGCCGCTTGTTGCTGTGCGTGGCAAGCAAACAGCCAAAGTTTTAATTGGCTGCATTATTTATTGTTTTTCACTTCACCGAACTGCCAACGGCGACCACAGACCCACATTTTCAAACCGTGCCACAGTCGACAACCTTAAACAACACCCACCCAGCCAACCAGCCAGTCAGCCAGTCAGGCAGCCAGCTGCCCCTGCCTCCCTGCCCAGCCTTTGTATCACAGCTCGTACGCTGCGTGCAGCTGAAATTTGCTGCACTTCAAAAATTACATTTGATATTTGCTGTGTGACGAGCCAAACTGTGTGTAAGCCTTCAAAATCTTGGTCAAATTACAAGCTCATAATTTATATAGCAGCAAACAAGCTGGGTGGATAGGTGGGGGGTGGAGAGGGGGGGGGTTGATTCGTGCTGTTGTTAGGTAGCTGTTAATACAAACATTGTACTTCACATTTGATAAACACCTTTTATTTATGCGATTCAAGAACTCAGGCCATGAAGCTTGCAAAGATTTTCGTATACTTCAAAATGTATAAACAAGCATAAATTTGTGAATGAAAAGCTGTGTGAGCTGTGCATACCCTGTAATTAGCTATATTTTTATTCCATTGTTTACTGCATTGTATTTGATATGTTTAATATAATTTGAGAATCTTCATTCATGTTTATATGTCTACACTTTCTTTAAGTCTTTTTCTTGCATAAGTTTGTTCTAGATTGTCATTGCAAAATATCTGAATTGCAATAGATAAAAGTACTTGAATCTGAAGTTTAGGGAGCTTCGTGTAGATCCCCAAAAACTATTACAAACTATCAACACATAGAGACTGAGTCGAAAAAATATGCAATATACATATATATGTACCTGGCCTTAACCTTTACCAGCCTTTTCCCCTACTCTCTATATATGTGCATATACGCTGATAACTTGAATTCTCTGTTAATATTGAATAGTTTCTGTCACTCGAGGTAAAGTCCTACAACTTACTTTTTTTATATGTAGCGCAAACAAATGTAATATATATATTTATACCTAATATATGTCTAGCCATCTATAGCATAGACATAATTAAATATAGCTTAAATGTGCTTTAAAATGCATATCATATTGCGCAAAAGTATACAAACATCTAATAGTTATAAAGAATATGAAAGGAATTAAATTTCTTGCTGATTTTTTGTGCAAACTTTTGACGCTAATTTGTTTCAACATTTTTAGAAAATATTTGCTGCGCTAGTACAGTTGTCAAATGATTTTATATTTAAGAAAAATAAAAGCAAAGTTCAACGAAAAAAAGTTATAGAGCTCTAGCTCAAAATATATGGAAAATATTCAACATTAAAAGAGAACGCCAGAGCTGCGCTATGCAGATGAAAAGCAACGTATGTTGATTTATCGATACTGTACGAGACAATAGAATAAGTTATCGATACACATATGATAACATATCGCTGACTTATACTATAAACTATAGTATCTCATCTACATATAGATATCTTCAGAAAGTTCAAGCAACCTTGGCTTCCTCGCACAGCGACTACTTCAAGTCCAGGGTATCCATCGATTCTCAGTATTGTGTTTATTTATACAAACAAAAATAAAAACAACAACAACAACAACAACAAACAACAACAAAAAATCGTATTTATCCCACATATATAAATAAACGCTTTATAACTGCCATAAATTGTCGCAAATTGTCATATTAATTTGTTTATTGGCTCGACTCTTGCGAAGTAGAAGTTTCAGTAGCCAATGAAACGATAATTTATGCACTCATATCTACTTGGATTTATGTCTCTGGCACTGTATTTCATCAACTGCCTGACTCAGCATTCGCACACAGTTCAAAGAGCTCTTCATATATGCATATTTATATACGCCTTTGTATATAAAAGTCAACCTAATGAAATACAATAAAGAAGATGCAAATTCAAATGAAATCTTTACTCAGACGAGCTAAGTTACTTCACGTTAGACTTTAGTATTGAAGAAATGTTTTTTTTTTGTTATTCAGCTTATGATTTGTTTTGCTTTTCCTTTGACTCTTTGTTGTTACACGTTGAATCCATTGAAAATGGAAAATCAATTGGTTAAAATGTATGCAACAGGCAGATGGGGGCGTGGCAGATTCCAAAAAGTATATATATTCTTGATCAGGGTGACGAGCTGAGTTGATTTAGCCATGTCTGTCTGTCTGTCCGTCTGTCCGTCCGTCCGTCCGTCCGGCCGTCTGTCCGTAGAAGATTGCTTGATCAAAAATCAATACAATTTTCTTTAATGCATCGACTGACTTATGGCAGACTTAATTTGTGCCCTCAAAATCATTGCCTTGTCCTGTCGTAACATTTAATGGTTTCTAGTTGACCTTCACATACTTGGCTATATTTTGCCTATTATGTAGTCCTAGCAAACCTATAGAACCAAATTCGTGCATTATGCGCTTGAGTTTGGTAACAAGATATGTATGTGTGCCATGTATGCCTATTAACAGCTGCCCCCCCCCCCCCCCCTCTAAAATCATTCTCTCCCCGTTGGTTCCTAGTTGACCGTTATATCCTTGGTTATACTATACCATAGATATAGTCCTTGTGAACCTACAGTCGTGAATATCAACATATGTTGACTCAATCTAAATCTAGCGACTTAGCGCCTCTTGAGTTAAGATTGGTTTGTTAGCCGCAGGTTAAACAAAAGTGCAATGTTAACTCAATGTTAAGAAGTACTCAGCAACCTTTTACTCATTTCTGTGCGCCTGGTATTTTACCTGAATTTACATGTAAGTTTACCGATTAAACGCCGCAGCGCCTCTTGAGCTCAGATTGGTTTATTAACCCAAGATCAAACAAAAGTAGAAGGTTCACTCAATGTAAAATAGCCCTCGTCACCCTACTACTTATTTCTGTGCGCCTGGTACTTCAGCCTGACTTAACATGCAAATTTAGCGATTTAAGCGTTGCAACAGCTGCCCCTTAAGGCTATGCAACTACATTTTGTAAAATCATTTTTGTGGAGAAATCCAATGCGAATCTGCCATAAACAGGATGAAAGGTCGGCTAAAAGGAAAGCATACATATTTGTGGACAATTTATTCCTTTATATTTCCAGGACTATAGCCTAAGTATTGATCACCAAGGCTATGCGGGTCAGCTAGGAATCATCAAGGGGCTGAAGGGGCTCATTTAAAAGGTCGGCTGAAAGAAAAAACATTCATATACATCACATTCACATTCATATACAATCTAATACATGTATTTATTAGTTCCTTCAATTCTTTTTACCTTAACTTTTGTTAGTATACCTCTCATATCCCTAAATCTGCCTGTACTTATTGTAATACCAATACCAAATGCTATTGGCTGCAAATTTTGCAATTCCTTTTGATTTGGCTAACCAGGCCCATTGGCTTCATTGTCAGAGCGGACAGGCGGACAGACAGTTACGCTGGGTGTTTTGTGGGTCAGTTGAAATTATATATATGAATAAAATTTGCTTTAGTCTTTTGTCTTAACTTTGTGATATTGAGCTAGTTTGAGTTTAGGTGGAAAGCAAGCGCTACTAGAGTATTTTTCAGCAATTAAGTAGGCTTACCTCAAAGATATTTTCAGAATATTATGTTTAGTAGCACACAATTTTACCGTCCAACATTTCAGTCGCACTACTATTTTTGTGAACGCAGCTTTATATCTATACATATATGTATGCTAGTCGATGCCTCTACTTGGCCTATGTTTGCTTAACGCTATGCTAGTTATGCTACCCACACTCATTCTCACACCTATACATATGTATGTATGTAGTGTAATATATGTATGTGTATATAGTATTTGCATTGCTATTAACCTATCTGGAGAGAGAGAAGCTTGATGGCACTGTATGCAGCTGTTGCCTTTAACTATTTGTTGAGCTTAAGGACAATTCGAATTCGGGCGGCAACAACCAGCAGCCAAGGGTAGTTGGCACCCAAAGGCAGTGTGTGTGTGTGTGTGTGTTTGAGTGTGTGTACTTTTATTATTTTAACTCTTTTGCATGGGCCCCAGCTCGGTGCTGGGTGCTGGGTGCTGGTCCGTGTCTGCCTCCTTCCATTTAGCTGAGATGAAGATTAATTATAGGGAAATTCGTAACATTTTTCATGCTTAATCTTGGCGCTCATCAACGCACCCCCACCCAATCCACAATTTCTCAGCTCGTTACGCACGTGGAGCAAAACTAGCTTATTAATAATAATAATTGTTTCATGTGCGTTTGCTCGGCCAACTGCTCGTCTATTTGCTGGCCCGGAACATGTGTCACAGTTGCTGGATCACTCGCCGTCCACTCCACGCAGCGGGGCTTAAATGTGTGTATTTGAAAAATGATTTTTAGCAGCTTAGCCCAGAGAACTGCACTGCAATCCATATGGCTGGGAAAAACCCGACTTCAAAGCGCCAACCCCAAAAAAAAAAAAAAAAAAAAAATAGAAGAAAAACAAAACAAGAGAAACCCAAACTAGTTTACGCTGCTGGACGCCCTTGCCATTTGACCAGGCTAAAACAGTGTAGCTGTGCAGATACACTATAAGCATTGGAGTTGATAAGCTAACTATACAGAAATATATATATATATATATGTATACATATATCTATATATTAAAGTTATAGAGTGAGAGATCTGTGAGTCAAGTAGTTGAACGAGCACACTCACTAGTTAAGGCTTACAGCTCAATGCACTATAGAATCTAAGCTATAGAGTCTAAGCTAAATAGCCATAAAAAAGAAGAGTATTAATAATTCGTTCACAAAATGCTGTTGTATATGCTCTCAACTGACCGATTGCCCCTTCGCCCATTCATCCAGCCGTCCAGTCGTCCAGCCGTCCTTCTGTTACTGTTGTTGTTTAACGACTCTTTACGAGTGCTACCTGTTCGTAACATGGAATGGAATAGAATGGAATGGAATGGAATGGCAATGGAATGATGGTGTGCGGGTCACTTAAGTGGCCTGCTGGTTGACCAGAGCCGCCGGAGACATTAATTTTATTGTTTAGACTGCGCGCGCGAGATCGAAATCTCGAGTCTTGAGTGTGTTCTGTGTGGCGCGCGGTTATTGATAGTTTTAAATTAGGGTCAACAATGCGTTGGAGCAGCCAGGTTCAACAGTTGCCCGGTTGCCCGGTTGCCCAGTTGCCGAGCTCTTGGCATGCTCCAGGTAGCAATTTCTTTTAATTACAAGCTCGGCTTTAAGCAGTCGTCGCCGCTGCAGGTGTTGCCAGGCAGTTAGCAGGCGCAACTAATGTCTAGATAATGGCTTCTACTGACCCCTTCGACCCCGCCAACCGGCGACCGGCGACCAGCAGCCAGCGACCAACGACCCCCCAGCAGACGCTCTGACACACGACCAAGTCCAGAGAACCTCAACCAGAAGCAATTGGGTTTACGGTGGCAATTTGTAAGTATGAGCCACAAAATTAAATTTTAAGCGTTTTCTCAGTTGGTGGCGGAAGCTACGAAATACATTTATCCATGACACACACACACACACAGAGAGAGAGACTGAGAGACAGATAGAAAGACATATGTATCTTGCTACTTTAATAGATTATGAAAAAAAAAAACAAAGTTTCCATCAAGTGAACAAGCCCTAAGCCGCTGCAAGGTCTTCATATGTCTTGCATCATATTTGGTAATAAAAAAAATTTATGTGACTGTCCGCAGAAGACGGTGCCAGCCTCATAAAGTATGCATTGTCTCGATCAGGTTGAACGGACGAGTCAATCTAGCTCTGTGTACAGCTGTCTGTTCCTCTGACTGATATCGCCATCTATAACAGCGACAGACTTGAAACTGCACACATAGATTCATCTAAGCAGATCCAATCTTATTAAATTTTCAATAAATTTACCATTTCCATAAAAATTTGTTATTAAATTAGATTCTCCTATAGCAATTTGATTCAAATTAGCTTTAGCTGTGCATTTTTCCATTAAAATCGCTCAAAGTCGATATTAAACTTTAGTTAGTTGAGCATACTGAACACATGCTCACAGTTAGAATCAACAGAAAGACCCTTTCAATTCCTTTTATAACTTTGAACTTCAGCACGATTTACAGGGTATCTACGATTCGAACACTCCCGAGTAAAGTCTTACTTGTGCTCAACTACAAATGCATACATTAGGTATACGCAAGCACCATAGATGAATGAACCAGCCGCTTGGTTCGCTTAGTACAGAACTAATGTTCGAATCTTCAAAAGAAAATATTATTAATGTAAACAGTTTGAAATAGTCTAGAACTCAAAATGTTTCTATAGAAACTAGATTTTCTAGAGTCTCAATTCGATTCCAGACAAGTCTGTGTTCATAGATGCGAGAAGGCACTGCAGCATTGAATCTGAAGCATGAACCCAAACGCCAAAAGAAGATGACTACATATCTACTTAGATGTATATAAAGGGTGTATTTTATGGGCTTACCACTTTGATTTTACAACACTGCACTATGTAACAATCTATTTAGCAGTTGATGGTTGCTCTTTGTTAAGCTAGCATATTACTAAAGTTTGTTATCAACTTACTACTATTTGACAAAAGACTTACTGAATAATCAAATTGATCGAAATATCTTGTAAAACTCATAAGCATCATTCATATACCTACTAAGTCATATATCAGACCCATTAGATCAGACCCAGTTTACTGAGAAGCCAACATCAAGTTAAGCAAGTGAGCGTGCTCTGCTCGACAGTGCCCAACTAGGAGATACCCGGTTTTTGCAATGAACCGAAAGTATACATATCTACAGATTATACCCATATGTATATATCCACTTATAACTACTATAACTACATCCACCTATATACATCATAACTGCAAAGATGCTTATAAGATCTAATTCCTTGAGTCCTTCATTTGATATGGATATAGAACTAGTTACATCCCATGCAACTCTCAAAAAAATCTTTTAAAATCCTTTATAATTTGTTATTGGTTTTTCTTTTTATTAATCACTTCTTAGGACTAGTTTAGTTTTTTTCTCATCTTCTTCTTCTTTTTCATGTCAGTTTTTCGATTTTCGATTTTCTTTTGTCTCATACATGTTCTAGAAAATATGAATTTGTTTTTTTTTTTAAATATTTTTGTTTTGTTGCTTTGGTTTTTTCTCTCATTGTTTTATACACTTTTGGATGTTTGTTGGTATTTTGTTGTTGTTGTTGATGTTGTTGTTGTTGTTTGTTCGTTAGCTTTGCTATTTCATTGTACAATAGTTGAATATATGTGGGCAAACATGCACAAACAAATATGCCCGCTTGTATATATCAGTTTAATATAGGGTGTGTATAACGCATATTGCATATACTAATTATACATTATACAGATTTCTATATCAGTTGTCTCTGCTCTATGTATATATATATATATGTATATATATATATATATATATGTATATATATGCATCTTGTGTTCTATACATTGTTTCATTGTGTTGTTTTTGTTTTCAGCTCTCCTTATATGCCAAAGTGCATATACGCTTAAGTTATATATGCTTGTATGTGGGCTATATATGCAGGTAGGACATGAACCGTAAAATAACAAAGAGTTGCATACAAAAAATATCATAGGAATACATGTATATCAATATATGTGTATATATGTTTTTAGGTAAGTTCTATATATTTTGTTTTTTTTTTTTTTTTTGTTTTTTATTATTATTATTTTCATAGTTTTCATTTTCCATTTGCCATTTTTGATTCTCCTAGATATTGCCTGGTATTCAGATGACAGCTCGAGCCTTGAAATTATTGTTACGTCATATTGTAGATCCAAGATCTATGCCTACGCAGCTATGCGTACGGGTAGGGAGGCAGCGAAGGGAAGGGGTAGACATATATATGTGTGTGTATGTGTGTGTGTGTATTGATAAGTAACTTGATACTCACTAAATGGAAGTAGATCGTATATATATATATATATATATATATATATGTATGTATATATATATATATAACTAAATGTCACGATTATACATTTTGTTTTCACCAGCTTTTTTCTTTATATATCAGAAGACCAAGTTACCATTAAGTCGTTAGCTTTTAATCTTTATAAATATTTTAGAACAACGCTTGTGTCTGTAGAGTGTGTGTGTGTAGGTGTGTGTGTGTGTGTTTGTGTTGCACCCATATCGTATATTGCAGCTTTATGGAACTGCGGCAAAATCTTCAAATTGCCAAAGGCAAAACAATTTTTACTCAGTTTGATCAAATCACAATTCGTATCATGATTTCAGCGCAACGTGTAAACGTAGCACTTGTGTGTATGTGTAGGTGTAACTGTGTGTGTGTGTGTGTGTGAGTGTGAGTAAGTATATAAGTGTTAAGCATACGCTTAGGAGTTGCAGGCATATCCACCAATTGCACATACATATATATAAATACAATACATATACACATACGTATATAGATCAATCATAAAACGATTTGCTTGCATCGCATAAACATAGCCATTGTGTATGTGTGTTTGTGTGTGTGTTTTCTTTTTATAACTCTTAGTAATACAACAATTCATTAATTTCAGCCAATCATCAGCATTCTGTTTGCCTTAGCCTAGCATAGTACATGTACATATATACTATGTATGTGTGTGTATATATATATATATATATATATATATATATATATATATATATATATATATATATATATATATATATATATATATATCTTTGGTTGTGTTGGGGTTTCTGGTTATAGCCTTAGTAGGGATAAAGATTTTTGCGTTTCAGCTCCATATCGAGATCGGCCAGCTGCTGCAGGAAGCCATCATTTGGTCGTATTTCACGGCGCATGCGCACCGTGCGTATCGCGTCCACGGCGGACATTTTGCGGCAGATCATCAGATAGGCCAGGACACAGGTGGCCGAACGTGACATGCCCACCAGGCAGTGCACCAGGATCTTGCCTAAAGCGAGATAGAGGGAAAGAGGGAGAGAGAGAGAGAGAGAGAGAAAGAAGCCAAGTTTTAATTAATCTGCCTTGTTTGCGCTTAGTTACGCTACTCACCGCCGCTGCTGATGGCGCTGTCTATGAATTTGGCTGCCACGTAAAAGTAACGGGATATATCTGTCGTTGGCGCATCGATCATGGGGAAGCCCATATATCTAAAAAAGCAATCCTTATGTTGACGTCTGGACACACACAGCAACAACAACAACAACAACGACAACGACAACAGTGGAGCACACAGAGTGAAAGATGACGGATGTGTGTGTGTGTGTGTGTGGGCGTGTGTGCGTGTGTGTGCGCATGTGTGTGTGTGTGTATGTATGTATGAGCATAAATGTATACATATATACAAAATAAGTGTGCAGTGGAATAAATAAAAAGAGAAAAAGAAATTTTGTTTTTGTTTTTTAGAAATGATAAACCAAAGTGCCAAAGCCGATAGATAGTAAAAGTAAATCGATAAATTGATATATGGCATGGTATGTTATGAGCATCCACCTTGCCGTTTGATCATGATCTCACCTAATGCTGGGCATATCCCGATAGTAACTGTGCCCGGTGTCCACCTGGCCGTAGCGACAGCCCTCCGCAGCATTCAGCACGTGCGTAATGCCCGCCAGGCGCAAATAGGTTTTGTTCTTGGCCGCCGCGCTAAGCAAAACAAGAGAGAGATAGAGAGAGAGAATAAGAGAGAAAGAGAGTATTAAAAGAGAAAGTTAAAGAGAAAGGGAAATAGACATACGCATCGCCTATGTAAATGCCCGGATAGACTTCGTCACAGTCAACATCGTGTATGGCGCACTCGGCACGCCTCAGGCCAGGCAGTGTCCGGCAGGGCGCCATCGAGTAGTGCAGCACGCGCTGTAGCTGGCGTCCCGTTGTCTGTTCCGATGTTTCCAGGCGGCTGGGCGACTGTAAGCAAAATATATGGATCAAACACCAAACAGTTAAGCAAGTGCTGGGCATTAGTTAACATGCGAAGTTGAGTGAGATCAAGCTGAAGTCAATCTCAATTGTTAGTTTATGTTAAGGATAAAGCGCAGCTCCCGATTTCGAATGTGTGTTGATAGAGTTCTATAGCTATTTCGCGAAAAATATAAAAATTCTATTTCTTATGAAAATATATATGGTTCATTCTAATTTCTTAACTCGAAAAGGAAAATTTTCAAAAATTTGAGTTATTCTAAAAAAACAATTCTAAATTTTGACGCCCATATCAGCTGAACAAGTGTACTATATATATTATTTAAGAAACTCATAAATGCTTCTACTATTTAATAAAAATTTCAACAAAGTCATACAACATATGCACAAAATGTATAAAAATTAAAAACAATTTAACTAGAATTATTTAATTTATTTAATTTCAAATATCAGCAAAACTCTCTATGCACATAATAATATATTTATATATATCATCTTAGCTGTATAGACTAAGTCATAGGCTCATCACCAGCTTTGCGTTGTCATAGTGTTTAGCTCTAGTATGAACACTGAGTACAGTTCTATCCACATGCATGCCATGCACAGTTGGTCTGAGGATCTCAAGTATGATGAAGTATGATAGGCATAATTTGTGCTCATCTGGAGGCTGTAGTTTATTTATTTTGATATGTAAATTTTGGTGTGTTTTGGCAGTGGAGATTATTTATGGGCATCAAGTTCAGAATGGGCCTTTGGGTGGCTTCTGGGCGGCATAGCAAAAGCTCGGCCAAACAAATTGATGGCAGAGGCGAAGGTCGTGCCTGCTTCGCGTCGCGCCGCGCCGCATCGCCCTCGTCCTTGGCGCGTTGCGCTCGTTTGTCAATTTCAGGGACAGTCGCCAAAGTCAATGGGAAAAGTGAATGTGAAAGTTTTTTTTTCCTTCCTATTGTCCCCATATATTTATATATATATGTATATATATGTATTATATTTTTTTCTTTTAGTTTTGCTTATCGGTTGTCTGCTTTGTCATAACATATTCAAATAAAATCAGCGACAGCAAGGCGCCCACAAGCATTGCGGGTGGGCAGCAGGCGGGCCAGGAACTGTTAGTGACAGTTAGAGAAGCGACCAACAGAGAGAGAGAGAGAGAGAGAGAGAGAGAGTGAGGGAGAGAGGTGATGGGGCAGGGGGAGGCTGGTCGACGTTTCGTATGAAAACTTTTACTTTTTGTCGCGGCATGCGACCCTGAGCAGAAGACAGAAGCCAAAAGCAAAAAGCAAAAAGCGAAAATCATCAGAGCAAAAGTTCTTTCACTTTTCTGTTTGATTTTGATCTATTGTGACTGATCTTTGGCATACACGCAAATACACACATAAATATATGTACAAGACACGACACGACAACATAACATATATATACACATATATATATACACATATATATCTATATATCTGTATATATATATTTCTTTAATAGATACATTTGCATATGTTAGACGCTTATTTATACACAATTTGAACATTTTGTGTGTTCAGCTAGAAGATTTATGGCCAGCACAGCAAAAGCTATGAGTCTATGGAATATTTATCTTAACTTAGATGTGGCCAAGGCCTCTCTCTCTCTCTATTAAATATATACATATATTTATGTATATATATATATATTTTTTTTTTTTTTTGATTGTCAAAATGTAGTTGCAAGCATCTTAATGGGAATTTTTTAGTTGGCCAAAGCAAGTGTGTTGCAGACAGACACACAGCACACACACACACACACACACACACACACGCAAATAACGAACGACATTTCACAACACTGGACAGCATGCTTTGCGCTATGGATCGCAGGCAAACACAAACCTGATAATAGTGCGGACTATATCTATCGCCAATGCTGCTGCTGTATCTGTCGGTGAGTAGCTGCAAAACAGTTCATGAAGATCAAGAGGACAAAACAACAAAAATAATCAAAATAGTGTTGATTAACGCATAATAGTCTAGGTAAAATACTTATATATATGTATATAGAGTATGGGTAAACCTAAAAAAAGAAAAACATTTGGATATCTTAAATAGTATAAATAGGAAAAGTATGAATTATACAACAGATAATCAAAATAGTGTTGATAAACGCATCAAGGTCAAGGTGTCATTCATGTAGTGTATGTCAGAACCTAAAGAACAAAATTTGCATATCTTCAAAGTGTATTGCCATAGAGTAAATATGATGAATTATAGAACAAAATAATAACAGTGTTGGAAAACGTTTGCTATCTGGGGCAACAGCTATATGTATGTATGTATGTTGCATGGGACACTCTAAAATAAATTTATTTCAATATCTTAAAATACTTTTTACACAGAATAATAAAAGGATTGGATAACGTTGTGGGGGGAACACTCAATAGGTCTAGAAATAGTTGGGATAGCTTCAAAAAAAAAAAAACGTTTTACTTATCATTTAAATAAGCTTTTAAATGGATTTCAAAATATTCGAGCTAAAAGATAAGTTTCTATATTTTTTCTGGCATATCTCTTTTGACAATGTTGTATGGCAGCTGGGGAAGCAGTTTATAAGATAAAATTAACTTAAATTTCTATATTTCTATAATTTCAGCTTAAATAGTTTCTCTGATTAGCTCATATAAGTAGTTAAGCAAGCTTGCTTGACCACAGTTGGTAAATCAAATTATAAACGGATTTCAAATTTGATTCGGCGATAGAGTTAAAAGAAAACTGAAAGCTGACAGGCGTGGCTAAATTTAGCAAAATACATTTATCTTAATCAATGAGCATTACGAATACAGCGAAAATTCTATAATTTATAGCTATAATTAGATACAATAGCAAGACAACTGAAAAACAAACTGAAATTTCTGAAGTTTTTTGAACATATTAAATGTGATGAATGCCCGTCGTACGTATTGCCCGCCCACCCCCATTGAAGTCTAGTAATAGCTAAATTTAAATCAATTTCGAATAGATGATATAATAAAAGATAGAAAATGTTTCTCTCTGGCCAAATTGCAGGTGGCAGACTGAGCGCTGTGGCTGCTGCTGCCAGGAAGATGAGAGAGAACCAAAAGCATTCCTTGCCTTCAGGTGTGCAGAGAGGCGTTGGCGTTCACGTTGGCGTTCGCGTTGGCGTTGGCTTTGCTTTTTGGCCACTGCCGACGCCTTGACCTTGTTACGTTAAACACAAACAATGAGATTTATATATATATATATATATATAAGTCTAAAAATACACGAAAATCGCAGAGCACTGAGCATTTTCGACACATTCCTTCGCATACTTGGAAATATTATCAAAAGTTTGAAAATTGTGCTTTACAAATTGATTCGATTTCTTTGTTCTGCCTCGTTCTGTGTCGCCATGAGTCATGGGGGCTGGTGCTGAGGCTGGGGCGGTTTGGTTGCCCGCATGCCAAGGCAATTAGCTGGACTTAGTCAGTGATTAAGAGGCAAATGGAAACCCAATCAACTTTGTGTTTCACTCAATCTAATCACGTATATTTAGAATTTCGTTTTCGTAATTTCTGAACATTTTTATTGGCACTGCGCCGCGAGCCCACTGTCTATGCAAGGTGTCGTTCGTCTCTCGACGCTTTTAATAGACACACCTGCCTGTGTATGTATGTGTGTGTGTGAGTGTGTGTGTGTGTGTGGCATAGTTGATTGCTGTCGCAGATTGAGATACAACAACAAGCGACACGTGCATGGCCACATTGTTGCATCTATTAGTCAGTGGGTCGCCTTCATATCGATGTGGGTTAGCATTTAACCCAAGTCTGGCATCATTCTGATACCGAGCACTTCCTGCACATCAGCCAGAAAGTGTGTCAGGTCGGGTCAAGCGTTGACCACTTGCTCAACTGCACTGCAAACTGTTGCAGACACAATGTGTGTTTGTGTCTGTGTATGTGTGTGTGTGTGTGTACAACTACCTGCCAACACCGCACACCTGGCCCCATCAATCCAAGCGACTTTTATGGAGGGCTAACTACGTGCCAACATCACTGAGATTACTGTGCAAGTACAGCTAACGAACAGGTCCTTTGGGCTATCCTTTAACTGAGCTTTTTTATGGTCTCAGCTACTTGTCTGAACCTAAAAAGTAATGCCCATGTCATTCGCCTGAGTGATATGGTAACTTCTAATTGCATATTACGTATATCCCCTAAAACTGTTTACAAGCCAGGCATTTGCAAGCATATCTCGAGAACTATAAACGCTGGAGTCTTGAATTGCCATGTGTAGCTTCCTATGGAGCATATGCAAACTTTAGTTAATTCGCTTTTCGATAGCTCCTCAACTGCAGGGAAATTTACAAGAGGTTTGATATAAACTTAAAAACAGAAAAAATGCCAATAGTAGATCAATATTTTGGCAAAATTTCAAAAATCAAATGAGAGATGAGACATGAAAGAGATTGAAAATCATTGAAAAAAGTTGAAAGTTTCAACTCCCATTTTAGAAGTACACCAAGTCAAAGTTTGAGTGTCTTTTGACATGAAATTTAGGCGAAATTTTGAGATCTTTGGAATCAGTTGTACTGGGACACTCTTATTTTTATCATATATATGTACATATTATATTATATATTCATATCAAAAATATATATTCATAAAAGCAGTTCCCGCTTAGCACAGTCAATTGAGATGACTTTGAATATGAACCTAAGCAGATTACCACTTCGTTTTCAAATAATTTGAATAAGTTTTCAAAAATACACAGTATATATAAATAAAATATATATATAAAATATGAATATATTAATATATATGTATACATTTCGTGCACTTTGAAAACGACTTAGCGCTTGTGTAGAATTTGTATACATACACAAAAATAAATTGTTCGTTTCATTTACTGTTGGCCTTATTTCGCACAAAATGGGAAATTCTCAAAAATGATAATTCAAAATTCTTGAATAAGTGTGAAAAATCGCTTGGCCAGGCACATGTTATATTGAATTATTTAGCTATGGGCGAATTGCATTGGCCCAATAATCGAGAAAGTGGGCAAGAAATCTTCAGTGAAGAGAGATTCAGAGAGACAGAGAGAGAGAGAGAGGGAGACAGACCGTGAACGAATAATATTTCGCACATTAGCCCAGTTGCAGTCTAGAGAGATAGTACAGTGGTCGAGGTACTTGATTTATTGCTGTGATTCAAAGCTTAATAAAATATTTAAAATTTAACATAAATTTGAACTGCCAAGCATTAACAATTGGCGGCTCACTGTGCAGCGTCATGGCTGAAAGCAGCAAGAAAAGGACAATCGCAAATGCATTGACATGCAAGCTTGCAGACAAATTTATTGATTAAACAGGCCGTCAGAAGACGAGCCAAAGGCAGCAAATAAATAAATAAATAAACAAAGGTATATACGAAATTATGAAAGATTTCCTGACTCTGCGAGATTTGTTAATGCGCCGCGTCAAGCGACATCACGTGCGACGGACAGGGAATCAGCCGCCAAAAGTTGGCAGCTATAAAAATATTTTCGTCGCTCATTTGCTCAATGAGTCAGCGACGCGAAATATGCGAAAAACTTAATGAAAATTGTGCAAGTTTAATGCGCAGTAGTTTTTAATTTGCCATTTAAGGTGTGCACGCGGCTCAGTTAGCTAGAGGCAGGGGCAGCCAACTGCCAGACAGCTCATCAAATTGTCTATTTGTTGTTCAGCAAGTTATTTGTTGTTGTTATTGTTATTGTTGCTGTTGTTGTTGTTGTTGTTGTTGTTGTTGTTGTTAAACAATCTATGCATTAAATGCATTGATCAAGGCCAATAGGGCGCCCAAAATGGGGCGCGTTCGAAATGTGACGTTGAAATGATTGAATGGCTGAAGCTAGAGATGAGCGCGTGAGACGTGAGTGAATTTAGTTGAGGAATTATATGCGATAGTTGAGCCATTGTTATACTCGACAAATTATAATGGATATAAAGTGGATATTTTCCATATATTTCATAGACTATTTAGATACATAGAACTACTCATTACTTCAGATTATGATTCATTAATTTAGAAGAAAAAAAAAATAAAGCTCGTTGCTGACATATACCTCAGACTATTTTGATGAAATTTGAAATGCTCAGCTCAAATCGACTTGACTGCTATAAACCTAAGCAATCTTAAGTCTTTCCATGATTAGACTACTCTGAGTAGTCCATGAGTGCTTTGAATGTCAAGATGCTCCAAAGCACACATCTCTATTTTGAGCATTTGAATGCTTCGAGTACGCGAAATACTTTAGAATACTTCAAAGAGACACTGTGAATATCAGATATAGATGTATGACATCCATTCGACCATTTGACTGCTTCGAGTGCTTTGAATACAATGAGTACGAGTAGGTCCACATCCACACACAATGGCTGTAGCTTGGGAAAATACTTGTAGAACCTTGAATGAATACGAATTACCTTTTTAGAGCTGTCGCTGTCTAACTAACTGATTACATTTTTGGTGATAATTGTTTTTCTTTTCTTGTTATTTTATTTTATTTTATTTTTATTTTTATTATTATCATTTCTATTAGACAATGGCTTGGGCAATAACAATAGCGACAACAATTCGCTTTTAAGTGGCCGCTCGGTGGTTTGCCTTTCGCTTTTGCTCAATGAGGCGCAACAGCTGCCAATCGACGACCGCTGGCGATGTCGATGTCGATGCCGATGGCGATGGCGATGCTACACGCCCACATTCAGCGCCCACATGATGATTGTTAAACGTATCTATATATAGGCCATATATAGGCAGATATATACATATATATATATATATATATATATATATATATACATATAGATATGTATGTATGTATAGAACACACTGCCAGGCCGGAGATGTACAGCGCTCTATCGATCGTTCAATTAGCGCGCTCAGCGCCTGACACTGAACCAAGCCAAGCCAAGCCAACCCAGCAACAATGCCAACAAGAACAACAACAGCGACAACAACAACCACATTGACTAGTAGCAGTGACATTGACATTTCAGCCAAAGCGATTGGGCTTTACACACACACACACACACACACACACACACACATACGTACATATATATAATGGTTTTTTCCACATTTTTTCTATGTGTTTTAGATGCCTTTTTAATGCACATTACACGGAAGCAGCCAGCAGCTGCCCAATTAAGTGCACGCCCCTGTAATAGGTGGGGCGCTGGGCGGTCGCCAGAAATCTTCATTCGCTTCGCTGGCCACCGAAACGCAAATTCTGCGTCCGTCTTTCCCCTCGTTCAATTTAATTAATTTCGCATTCAGCTGGCTCTTTTATTTTCAAGTTCAATAGCTGCGACTCCAAGTCGACGCCAAAATGTTTGATTCACGCTGTGTGTGTGTGTGTGTGTGTGTGTGTGTGTATGTGTGTGTGTGGGTGTTGGATTAGCCTTGCTGGGCTCCCGCTTCTCCTCGAGTAATACAATTTTTCTGCCTTTTTTTACAGCAATTTTCGTTTGTAATTAAGTTAATTGGCCCACGCGACGTATGAGTAATCTGCTTAGGTTTAGCCCCAAAAGCCTATTACATATATCCGTTGCTTTTTTGGGTCAGTCCACAACTGCAGTAGCTGTAATGCAGCCGAAGGCCTATGCCGTGGCAAGTGAGCTGTCAAAATTGGCAGTCTAATTGAATAACACATTGCCCCACATTCAGCTGCACAGAGAAGTTGAGATTTCTTTCAGGTAAGAATCTTTTGGCAAGGCAACAATTTTGAACACTTTATATTTGTATAAATTTATGTGAATACATATGTATATAGGCTATTTATGAGACTAGGCTTACGCCAAAACAAAACAACTGAAAGACTATGAGACTAGGAGATTAGAAGAGCTGCACGCTTTGGCTGCTTGCCTAAGTGATATCTTGCTCTGGCTGAATAGTCTTAGGCATGCAAAAAGTGGAATATTTCTGATTTGTGTTTACTTCAGCAGAATCTGATTATAAATTACATTAGCTGCAGCTCTTAAGCTTATCGCTTTTAAGCTGTTTGCTGATCATGTTAGAAAGGATCGATGATTCCAAATGAAATCAAATGAACGGACAGACGGACGGACGGACGAACTTATCTAGATCTAGTCAACGCTTAAGCCTGATCAGAAATTCATATACTTTATGGGCTTGATTCCGCTCGCTGCCGTCTGTCAATCAAATTGTAACAAAAATATTATAGCCGGCAAAATATTGAATACTCGAATTAATGAGGGATTCAATTTGATGCATCTGATGCCCATGTAACAGAAGAAGTGATGGGAAGTATTCTCTACCAAAGTAGAGTCTCTAAAGGGATCCAAGCAACGCTAAAAAAGTATATATTAAATACTCAAAAAATACTAAATGGTATTCAAATCAGCTAGCAAAGATCTGCAGCTTGATCTAAGCTTGAGCTCATCTGTATTTTTTTCTATTATTCAAGCTGAGCTAATAGAAACTTTAGCAGAAACTTGTAACAGTTGCTAAGAATTGTTATTAATAGCTATAACAACTACGCAATTAATAAAAAATATTATAAATAAATACTCGAAATGATCAGCAAAAAGAAAAGAAATTTTAAACTTTGGCAAGTTTCAAATTACGCGTCTAATGCAATGGAAAAATTTGCATTAACTGCAAGTTATAGCGATTCTGGCTTTATATATAATATGTATATATGTGCGTGCGTGTGTGTGTGTGTGTGTGTGTGCGTGCGCGTGTGTGTGTGTGTGTGTGTCAAGCATTGTGCTAAAGGCACTTGAACTTTGCATTTGCATTTGAGAGGCCTTGCTTGAGTGAGAGGGCTAAAGGGCTGCGCAGCACGTTTGATGGCCTGGGTGTGTGCCAAGGCTCTGCATACAAGGTGGGGTAGCTGCTGCTACTGCTGCTGCCAGCTGGAAAATGGCACACAAACACACACACGCACACACGCGCACACACACACACACAAATATACATATTTATATATGCAGCTTATATACAGGTGAAGTGGGCAATGGTTATGTGGAAATGGCCTTTGCCTTTGCAACAACCAGCACAGCCTCCAAATTGGGTCAGCCACAATGAATGTGTTTGCGCTCAAGGTCATCTTGCAGCTGAAGCTGCAGCACCCAGCATCCTAATCATGGCCAGCGTTGTGCCTAATGCACGGAGTCTGGCATTTTGGGAACAGGTTGCACTTGACTTTTTCAATTTTGCTTTGAGCCACTTACCGCATATCTCCATGACATCTTAATAAATTGCTCTGTGTGTGTGTGTGTGTGTGTGTTGGGTGTGTATGTGTATGTGTGGGTGTGTGTTGGGTGTGTGTTGGGTGGCTCCTTGTTTAGCTGCCTCGTTGCCTGCTGCTGCTCCTGCTGTTGGTCCTGTTTCCTGGTCGGCGTTTCGTTCGTTGCTCCCGCTACGCGTTGCTGTGGCTACCTTCGCTGTTTGTTTGTGTTCAGGTGTTGAGTAAATATAAATAATAGATGATAATCGTTAACAGCAACAGCAACAGTCTGCACTCGCCTCGAATGACAACAAATCTATGCCATGCACAGCACACTTGAAAAAAAAAAATATTCAAATGGACCAAAACGCACCTTAACAAAAACACTCGTCTCGAACTCTTATATATATATATACATATATATCAATATATAAACAGATATATATTATATATAGATGTGTGTGTGTGTGTCTGCCAAATTTGAATTGAACAACTCAATTATAAAGAATTCTCAATAAATATATTATTCTTTTAATTTCAATTTATTTTCTTATTTATATATATATATATATAGCTTCATATATAATATATATATAGATGTGTGTTTTTCTCTTGAGTTCTTCTATATTAGCAGCGCCCAGTTCTCGGTTTTATTTATTTTTTTGCGTTCTGGCGACGGACTTTTTGCGACTGATTTGCAAAGCGGCTTTCGCTTTGGGGTTGGTTTTTGTAGGCGTCCGAAAGCTCCGTTCGGGCCACCTCCGGCCGAGCGTCGGTGACGTAGACGATGAGCTTTTGCCGACGCGTTTTGGCATTGCTGCTGGCTGCACGTGGTGACGCTGATAGACCCTACACACAGAGAGAGAGATAGAGGGAGAGGGAGAGGGACAGCGAAAGAGAGAGAGCGAGGGTGAGGGAGAGGGAGAGTGAGAGATAAACACACCCACATGCACAAGAGAGCCAGCCGCCCACTTACGCATATGTAAATATTTTGAAGCGAGTATTTTAGAAAATGTATTTATTTTGCTCGCTAATGAGAGAGCAAATGCCTATGAGTGAATGAAAGAGAGAGAGAGGGAGAGTGGAAAAGCTTTTAGCAAGCAGCAGTAACAAAGTTGGTCAACTGTAACGTTCAGATATATACGTATATAGCATATATGCTTGTGCAAAAGTTCCGCAACGCAAATTCAAGATCAACCCACAGACATGATTCACGCATAGGAAATCTCAGGCAGAGCTTTATTGTGAATGAATGTATGGGACTGAAAGCACTTATTGAGCGTATTTATGGAAATTTCATTTATAAATATTCTATACAATCTGCGCCTCAATTAACTGCTGCGAAAATAGATTCAGTAGAGCGCGAGAATAACTCAAGCCGCATTAGCTTGATTGAGTCATTTCGTTAAAGGGAATGATTCACAGTGCTTCCATGGGCATAGCGGCCTGAAAGATATCCTGTACTATCTCGTATCTTATATCTTATATCTAATGTAAGACCTAATATCTTATATCTGATATCTTATATCTAATGTCTTATATCTTCTATCTTATATCTTATATCTTATCTCTTATATCTTATATCTTATATCTTATATCTTATATCTTCTATCTTCTATCTTCTATCTTATATCTTATATCTGATATCTGATATCCTATATCTGATATCTGATATCTTATATCTTATATCTTATATCTTCTATCTTCTATCTTCTATCTTCTATCTTATATCTTATATCTTATATCTTCTATCTTATATCTTATATTTTATATCTTATATCTGATATCTGATATCTTATATCTGATATCTGATATCTTATATCTTATATCTTATACCTTCTATCTTCTATCTTATATATGATATCCTATATCTGATATCTTATATCTTATATCTTATATCTTATATCTTATATCTTCTATCTTATATCTTATATCTTATATCTTATATCTTATACCTTCTATCTTCTATCTTATATCTTATATCTGATATCTGATATCTTATATCTTATATCTTATATCTTCTATCTTATATCTTATATCTTGTATCTGATATCTTATATCTTATATCTAATATCTTCTATCTTATATCTTATATCTTATATCTGATATCTTCTATCTTCTATCTTATATCTGATATCCTATATCTGATATCTGATATCTTATATCTTATATCTTCTATCTTATATCTTATATCTTATATCTTGTATCTTATATCTTCTATCTTATATCTGATATCTTATATCTTATATCTGATATCTGATATCTTATATGAAGATATAAGATAGATCTTATATCTTATATCTTATATCTGATATTTTATATCTGATATCTGATACCTTATATCTAATGTCTTATATCTCATATCTTACATCTAATGTCTTATATCTTTTATCATATCTTATACCCAATCAAAAGACATTCGTATTAATGTGTATTAAATATTATTTCGAGAAGAAATATAAATGAAATTCAAAATTTTGTTATCTTCAGTTCTGGGCCTGCTCTGCTTCCATCTTTGGTTTTTCCTTTTTCTTCATGCCAACCAGCATCTGCTTCAATTGGATGATCGCCTTGGCTGGATTGAGGTTCTTGGGGCACGTATTGGTGCAGTTGAGTATGGTGTGGCAGCGATACAATTTCCATGGATCCTTCAGCGTGCTCAGGCGCTTTTCGGTCTCTTCGTCTCGCGAATCGATGACCCAGCGAAAGGCCTGCATCAGGATGGCCGGACCCAAATACTTCTCACTGTTCCACCAGTAGGATGGGCAGGAGGTCTGACAGCAGGCGCACAATATGCACTCGTATAGGCCATCTAATAGAAGCCGATCCTCGACCGCCTGCAGATACTGTGCCTTACCAACTTCCCTGTTCTTATTCTTGCGCTGCAGCCAGGGCTCAATGGAGCGATACTGATCGTAAAAGCGCGACAGATCCGGCACAAGATCCCGCACCACATACAGATGCGGCAGCGGATAGATCTTGCACGATTTGCCCAAATTCTTGTCAATCGGCTGAATGCAGGCCAGCGTATTGATGCCATCGATGTTCATGGCACAGGAGCCGCAGATGCCCTCCCGGCACGATCGACGAAACGTGAGCGTTCCATCCATTTCATTTTTTACTTTGATCAGTGCGTCCAGCACCATCGCGCCGCACTTGCTCAAGTCGATCTGGTATTTTTGTATTTTGGGCTTGCCGCCGGGATGCCAGCGATATATCTCAAAGGTCTTTATACGTGGCCCCTTCGGCTGTTCCACCTTTGGCTTAGCCGGCGGCGTTGCCGCTGTTGGCGGCTCATCTTTACCCGGCGGCTTGGCGCCTTTGTTACCGCCATCCGTTTTTATCTCGGCGGGCTTGCTCGGCTCGCTGGGCTTGCTGGGCTCTTTCTTCTTGTCGCCCGCATCTTTGCTGTAAACCACATCGATGGGCAACACCGTCGGAATCACATACTCCTTGATCAACTCCTTTTGCAGCGTGGATCCCGCCAAGAAGCGCAAGCGTGCCCTAAGCCGATGCATTGTTCGCCAGGGCTCAACTACTTTTCTGAGTGCTCAGTGCAAAAAACTATTCAATATTTATTAGAAATTTGGACTCAACTAACTAATTCGCTCGTTTTTTTTTTGTGTATGTAATAAAGCTGTGTAACTCAAGATCGTATATTAACTAATGACTAGAGAGAGTACGAGCGAGCCTTAAATCAATTTGAACGTGAAACCAAGGGACACTAGATGCAAAATAAATGAAAACTTGGGCATATATAATCAAAAATTTAATATATTTATATATAGATAATTTATAAATCAAAAATGTAATTGTCGTTCGTGGTTCATACTAAACTTATACAAATATCAATACCATCTTTTTTTGGGTAATTAATAGAATTTAAAGGTATATCTATGGAGAAAAGCAACAACGATCCTACTGCAAATCTTGAAGAACTTGGCAAACAGAGTTTTCTTCCTGATAAGTGGTTCTATATTAATTTACCAATTCATAGAGAATATCATCCATCAGGTGCTCTAGCTATAAAGTTCTTCCCATCTACCACTCGCCTACCACTTCTTCTGGACGCAGCTATTTCAGTCTTTAACTGTAGCTCTCTAGCTTCAATAGCGCCTTTAGGCATATCATAAGCATTGTGTTAAAGTTATAGTATTTACCAGCTTGCCACGCCCACAGTGGGCGTATTCAATCTTAAAACATTGCAGTTCGATAGCTTGAATTAAATATAAATGTTTTTTTTTTTTTTTGACTGAATAATATTATAAAGTCTTTTACAAAAACAATTTAAATTTGTTAGACTTTCGTTGGCATTTATTAAATATCATACGAGATAAACGTTGTGCCGTTTGTACATATATGGATCTAGATGAGATTAAACTATTTTTGAAAGAAAAAATTCAATTCAATTCGCCTTACGAATGGACCAGAAACAACAGATTTGCTATAAGATTCGACTCATAGCAATTGGAAGTCAAATGAATTAGCTGAAATGCTGTATCTCAATTATTTGTTTATATATATATATATATTTTATATATTTATATGTGTATATATATCTGGCTTGCTGCTTGGCATTACATTTGCAGCCAGCGTGATTTATGTTTGAGGTTTGTAATCTCGAATGTTTTTGTGCGATTGACACAGCCGTGGTAAGCATTCTAAAATGTTTTCGCTTGAACCGCTGAACTTTGCAAATCAGCAAGACATCAATATGCGCAGACAATGAGCGAGCGAGACGGAGAGACAGAGACAGAGAGAGAGAGAGAGAGAGAGAGAGAGAGGGAGAGAGAGAGAGTGAGCACCAAGTGTTTGTGATTTTCAAATTAAACGCAATTAAAGTAAAATATGTTGTACAAGTCGACGCAACTATTCCGACTAACAGCGGGCACATTAAATGGAACAAACGAAGGGGCGTCGACACATGCAAAAGATCAGGGAGTCGCTGCCGCTGGACGTGAGCCGCAGGCCCATTGAATGAAGCCAACTGTGAAAACGGCCTCAGGGCCAGGTCTATAAATACAGAGCAACAACAACAGCAAATGCGTCGCAATTGTTGTGGAATGGTGGGCCCGTCCCTTAAAAATAAAACTCAACAACATGTCAGCAGCAGCAGCACCAACAGCCGTCGACGTCGTCGTCATCGTCTTTGGGATCGGGATCTACGCGCGAAAAACAAAATATTTTCACTTGCTCGAGCAACACGCATAGCAGCTCCCCTCACTCTCTGTTGTCCCGCCGCTCTTAGCATAACATGCACTACTTCTACTTCTTCTACTTCGACTTTTCTGCTTCGAATTTTCTTCTTCTTTTTTGTTGTTTTTGTTTTTGGAGACACTCGTCGAGTGGCGTGGAGCGTGCCTGCATCGAGATGCAATCGATGACAGTCGCTAGAAAAGCGCCCGCTAAGCCTGCCCAGATTAACTGCATCAACTTTTTATGCCACGGACTCAACAGCAAACATCAAAGCAGCCAAAGACAATTAAAAGGCAATTCCAGCAATGCGCCTGTTTGCACCTGCCGTCTGCACATCACCGGCAACATTGTCAACGTTTGCTCACAACACTGTCCAACACGCGAAACATCTATGGGACAAGCTAAATATGAAATTATGCACGAGAGATTGTGGCTGTAGCTATTCCTGGAATTGAAGGACAAGCATTTTGAATAATACTTGATGAGAATCGTATAGTAAGGCGTTTGCACGTAAACAGCGTGAGCGTTAGTAGGAGAAAGAGAAAGAGAGAGAGAGAGAGAGAAGATAGGAAGCTAGAATAGCTGGATGAGAGCCGCAAGAGAAATATTATAGGAGAAAAAGAGAAAGGGAAAAAGACATTAACTACATAAATATAGATATATATATATATATATATATATATATATATATATATATATATATATATATATATATATATATATATATATATATATATATATATATATATATATATATATATATATATATATATATATATATATATATATATATATATATATATATATATATATATATATATATATATATGGATTTCATTCATATTCAATAATTCTGCTGCACAGTGTTATTAAAAATAAATACTACATCACATACAAATACTTGAGGCAAATTATGTTGGGTTGAGTTGTTGTCGCTGCCAAGGTGTTGACGAGGCTGACAATCTAGAGCAGCAGCTACCTCCTGCTTCCCCTCCCACTCGCTCTCTCTCTCTCTCTCGCTCTCTTTATCTGTGCATTGCCGGTTGAGTCATTTAAGCTGTTAAGCCGTCGCTGACGTCTGACAGGTGCCATGATAGAGGCATTTGGCGTGTACATTTCGTCATACATGCGAGTTGTTTGAGACGCGTGCTGGAATTAGTTAGCCATGCTGGCAGACAAGATGCCAACCAATTCCAATCTTCACACTCATACACACAGAAAGAGACAGAGAGAGAGAGAGAGAGAGAGAGAGAGGGAGATCCATTCATCCATTGCAATCCCAGATGAGCCAAACGATCAACGAACCGGACCGTCTCTTCCTGTTTGATGGAGCTCTTCTGCTCAGTTAATTTGATTGCCACGCTAGTGCGGTATAAAAACGCAAGATTTATGGCTTTTAAATTTTCATTCACATTCGTGTTGATTTGTATGTACTTAAATACAATCATATATGTATATACATATGTATATATATATATATATGATGTAGTGTGAATATTTTGCAGATTTGCTCTACGGCAAGCGGATGCACAAATCAATTACAATTCTTGTGTACAATATGGGAAACGCTGGCAAAGCTGGTGACCAAAGAAAATCCAATTACAAAAGGTGCCATAACTTTTATTAAGTCTCTGCCAACTGACAGCATTTAATATCGTCACGACTTCAATTATATATACATATATATATATATTAAATATACAGATATATATACAGAGATCCTGAGGTCAACATTGTTGCAAGCGGAATTTCGCAGTTACTCTTGGGGCTGCAATGCAGGACAAAAACTATGAAGCATGAATAGTTAACGAACCAAACACTTTTAAATCATGTAAAATTTTATGGTAACCAAATGTCCGATTCGATTTGATAAGTAAGTATAATAATGGTATAATGGCAAATAAATATACCAGGGAGAAATAAACCATCTTAAACTCTTGTCAAAAAATATTTCAATTAATTTCCCAACTAATAATTGCATTTGCTTCAAACAATTTAAAATAAATTTAATTATAAATTATTAAAATAAATTTAAATTTACTTTAATATTTTCACATATTTTCAATTTTCCAACACAATTTTTCAATTTTCTTTTTGATTTTTTGACTTACTTTAATTTAATTTAAATTTCTCCAAATACCGCCAAAAAGCATCGATTATTTATTAAGTGAGTACTTTTTTGGCACAAGTATCGCATACAAGTAATCCACTCCAAATATCGATAGGTCGACAGTTAACTGTGTTTATTTACATTTTGAGTAAGTGGAGTGCAAATCAAACGCAAAATGCAACAAATTGCAATAAAATGTGAATAAAAGTATGAACAAACTGAAGCGCTATGCACTTACAATGGGTTTTGAATCGAGTTGTGCTGAGCTTGACTTTAGTTTGTGTACTAATTGCAATATATGCATATAGTCCTGCGGCAAGGAGCGGTAAGTTTTATGAATATAAAGCAAAATATATTAGAATATAATATAATTGTTATGGCAGGCAAACGAAATGCAGCACGAACTCCGCCAGACCCTGAGGAACCATTGCCGGCCTCCAGCTCTCCGCTGCAGCGCTTCAAGCGGGCAGGCGTAGCCACAGACAACGATGCCTGCAGTCGGATGGCCAGGTATGAGCTTCTACAACATATTTAGTTCTATTTATGTTAACGTTACTTTTAATATAGCAAAACATTGACACTTGGTGGCAGTGCAGTGGATGCTGCACTAACTGCTTTGCTCTGCAACGGACTCATTGGCATGCAAAGCATGGGACTCGGCGGTGGCATGATTATGAACATTTATATGCACAACGAGCGGCGGGCATATACGATTCTGAGCCGGGAGATGGCACCACGTTCTCTGCATGCGGACAACTTTACGTCTTTTACGAGCGAGCAACAGTTAAAGCAGTCTGGCTGGTCAATTGCTGTGCCCACCGAACTGTTGGGCTATGCCTTAGCCCACGAACGCTTTGGCAAGTTGTCCTGGCTGGAATTGGTTCGACCTACGCTCTCGCTGTGCCACAGCGGCTATCCGCTCTATAAACATCAGTACGATGCGCTCCTATTGAATGCGGACATGATCAAAAGCGATGCATTGTTGCGTCAAATGTTTGTCGATCCTGCAAAAAATCAGTTCTGGCCTGTTGGCAGTCACATACAGCCGCCCAAGCAGCTGTGTGATACGTATGAGCAAATATCTATAGCAGGACCTCGCAGCTTCTATGAAGGATCGCTGCTGGCAAAGCTGTACGCTGACTTACACAACATTGGCAGCGGCATAACTAAGAAAGACTTGACGTACGCCCAAGCCGAGCTAAAAGATTCGATAGTCATAGCTTTAGATGAGTATGATTTGCACTTGACGCCACCACCAGGCAGCGGTCACGTCCTTGGCCTTATAATGAACATACTGCAAGCCTATCGCGCGGACTTTGCAGCAGCACAAGATTTAGATGCTCTAGCAATCCATCGCATTGTTGAGGCTTTTAAATTTGGCTTTGTTCAGCGCTGGCAATTGGATGATAAGGCCGATGAAGAGGTAGGCCATCTCTTACCGCTTCACGCATGTGAAAGAGATTGATATACTCTAGCCATCTCTGTCGTTCTGATGATATATTGCTGTCTCTGTTATGTCTTGTTAATGAACAAGAAAGCATTGAACAAACTTATTTTTACAAACTATTACTTTCTATATAGAATTGCGGGGCTTTTCTCAGTAGATAGATTATCTAAGTGGCCCAGTCATCGCGGATGGGTTTTTTGCATCTCATATATAGATAGTAGAGTGTTGTCTTAGCCGTAGTTCTGAGTTGCCAGTGCTATTGAAAAATGGTTTTTCACTGTGTACCAAACACCGAATTAAAATAGCATATAGAACGATGTAGAACATATATTTAATCTGCTATCTATATCATAAGGCAAGCTAAAATGGGCTACTTAAACAATTGAAAATGTATTTCATATATTTTTTAATCATTCAACTTTTTACTTACCTTTTCCCAGCTGCTGACCAAGCTGGCAAGCTCAAAGTTTGCCGCCAGCATTGTCAAACTAATGGATCACGCGAAAACCTATAACAACTCGGAGCATTATGGAGCATCTGAAGATATGCAAGCGCGTAATGAGCATGGCACATCGCATATTTCGGTGTTGCACAACAACGATGCCGTTTCAGTAACCAGCTCCATAAATTTCTAGTAAGTACAACTAACTTTCTAAACCTTAAGCCTTTCTCATATTCATATCTGCTTTGCAGTTTTGGCAGCGGGCGCATGGGCAAACGCACCGGCGTGCTGTTCAACAATGCCATGTCTGACTTCTCAATGAAGCAGCTGAAGAACTATTTCGATTTGCCATACGTAGATGGCACGAATATGATATCGGCTACAGCTCGTCCCATGTCCTCAATGTGTCCGGTCATTGTGACGGAGCGTGCGACTGGACAGGTTCGTTTGGTTGTCGGCGCTGCTGGTGGTACAAAGATCATATCGGCCCTTGTACCACTGCTAGTTCGCATACTTTGGCAACGAGCGAACATCAAAACGGCCATCGACGCCAACAGATTTCATCATCAGATGCTGCCCAATGTGCTGCAATATGAATATGGCATGCTGCAAGCACATGTGCACAGCCTCCAGGCCAAAGGACATCAATGCGAACGCTATCGAAATCGTGGCTCAGTCATTTGTGGCATTGCCCAGGATAACGACAGCATTACCATCAATTCGGACTATCGTAAAATTGGTGGTGTGGCTGGATTTTAAACCAGGCACTAGATACAAACATATGCTCATGTTTCTATAGCTCAACTCTTAGACAACTTTAATTTATATGAAACTAAAAAACTTGTAGTAAAGCCTAGCTATAGCTAGAACTGTCGAGAAAGTCGTATAAATTGAATCTATATATAGCTCTATGTCTCTCTATAAGTTACTTATCTTTACCAGATTCATTAGCTAAGAGCTTAACTCTTATTAATTATAGCATAAAAAGACTTCTAGGCCCTATGTCTTCATATTTCACATGGAATCTTTTCATAAACTAAACATTAATTTATTTTTTATGAAATAGTTTTATTAAATTGTAATAATTGAAATTTGTTCAGCTAGGCCATTTCGTAACATGCAATTTAGATCTTGAGCTATGCATATACATATATATGTATATTTATATATATGTAGATGTAGGTGTAGTTGCATATATGTAAGTATGTATAAATTGCGTATCATTTAAATGTAGGGATTATGTGTGCATGTGCTGTGCCTAATCGAATGCTATCAGTACATTTTATATAGTATAATAATTAATTATTTTAGGATGTGGAGGCGTAGCTCACTGTTCAATTAGCTGCTCATACTCTGTAGGAATTCATATTAAGCTCTATTCGTCTATGCGTTCATATATGTATATTTGTATATAGTAGGAGATTGCAGTACTGTATTGGTGTGTGTCCATGTGTGTGTGTGCGTTGAGAGAAGGAACCGTTTTGTAGTGTGAATATTGTTCTATTTGTCCGTTGTATTGTTGCATTTAATTGAGCACTGACGTCACAGGATTACGTAACGTTTCTTTATCTTTGCATAGCTATGCAAATACTATATATATATATATACTTATTTATATATAATTGAGTGTATATATCTTCTATGTATAAGAACAATGGTATGTATAAAAAAATGCAATCAACAATATCAGTCTGTTGCTTAATACCGCAGCAACAACATCTCTCTCCCTCTCCCATTCTCTCTTTCTATCTGCCTGCCTCTGTGTCAGCCGCTTTAGGGCCAGGCAAAATTGATGCCCGTCAATTGATAAAACTTATTATTGAACGGCCTATAAAACTCTCTGAGCCGTTCAATGGCATTGACATCGATATGCGGATGATTCCTACCCTTGGTCTTGCCCAGGCAATGGGGCGTGGAGCGTGCCTCCGATTTGAATAGACAGGGAAATCCTTTGGTGGCATTGAAATAGAAATGCTTCTCGGTCACCACACGCTTCAGACCCAAAAAGTCCTGAACACGTCCAATCTCATAGGCCGGATCCATGATCAAGCGCTCGCCACTAATGAAGAGCAACTGCGAGAGCGGAAAGTACAGCAGCCAGTGCTCCAAATAGCGTGCATAGACGCCAATCTTGACCGGCCCCCAATTGGTGTCCACCACCGAGTAGCTGCCATTGACAAAGGCCAGCTGCTCGAATCGCTTCATGTCCGCCTTCTTGCTAGCCGCCTGTGTATAGTCCGAAATGGCACGCGTCACCGGATCTCGGACGACTATTAAGAGTCTATAAAGATAGAAGAGAAAGAGAGAGAGAGAGAGAGAACTCTTAAGTATGATAATATATAGTGTGATATATATAATAGAAGCATCAATTTGTTGTTCACTAGTCTTATATGTTTTCTATTTTTTATATATATATTATAAAGGTATATGTTTTAAGAGTCTAAAGCAGAGATAAATAGACAGTTTTTCTTGATGTAATCGGTATCATATGATATAATATACTCTTATATTTTCAGAACAATAGATTCTATATAAGAGTCTATACATAATAGTCTAAAACATAGATCATATGAAATTCCTAAAGAAACTATACTAAAAACTTGGTCCGTTAAGCTTTTCAAAGAGATTCCAGTTTCGCAAACTAAAATATAAAGAGTAACATATCAGACCCGTACTTGCTCTATATATATCAGATATATATACTAAATCTGTAAAGTTTCTGCGAGACCTACAGTCTCAGCACTCACTTGGTGGCCGTGTTCATATGATAAACACGCTGTGGCACCTCCTTGGTGACAAAGTAGCTGGGCGTCTTCTCCATGGTGATTTGGCCCTCGATGGTGTAGGGCATATGGTGGCGATACCAGCGCAGTCCACGCTGATAGTGCCTGTCGAAGAAGTGCACCTCGGAGCCGGCGGCACGCACATCCGGATGCAGTCGTATGAATTCCAGCAAAGCTCGCGTTCCACTCTTCTTCACGCCAATGATCAGCGTGTCGGGTAAATGGCGAGAGGGACGCAAGCCCTGCTGGCGCAACATTTGATACTTGGGCGCTCCATCCACGCTCGCAACACCATTGCTAACGGTGCTATTCAAGATTGATGTGATGCTCGAGTTGGAGTTGAAGTTGCTGCTGGCATGGGTGACTCGGCTAGCTCCGACTTCGCTGCTAGCGTTGCGTTGCTGCAGCGTCAGCAAATTGCGTAGGTTGCTCTGCTAAAGATAAAGTGAGCAATTGACTGAACAGATTTGTTATCTTAAGTGACTCACTTGCTGCAGGGTGCGACTGATGCTGGCCAAGAGGCAGGCATTGAAGCTGTACGAGAAATAGACGAGCGTTACGCAGACCACCAGAACAATGGCCAGGCTGCGGCTGCTTAGATTCAAGCTATGGCACCAGATGCTCACATACATTGCGCTGCACACACACACAGACACACGCACAACCATAGACGCCCACGCACACACACCGGCACCCAAATACATAAACACCCACACACGCACACAGACACAGGGCCGAAGAGCCAGTTAGCCGCTTTGTATATACTTTCTTGCCATGATTAGGAGAAAACAGGATTGGCTACAGCCCAGCGGCAGCGTTTCGGTTCCTACAATACACTAACCATCATTCAGAAACAAACTAATTCACCTGCACCTCTAGCAACAGCAGTTGTATGCAAAGTTTTTGTGTTGTTGTTCAGCGCAGCAAAATTCCGGAAGTGATAGCAGGCGGGCAAAGGAAACAAAGTCCTTGTTACTGGGTCGTCTGCTGGGGTCACAAGCGCAAACGCAAGCTCTCACTCTCACTCGCTCTCGCTCTTTCGCTCATTCTTTATCACTTACTCTCTGTCTCTGTCTATCTCACTTCATTTCTCTGTATAGCTTGTATGTCTTTTTGCATTTACACTCTATGCCAGCCAGCCATCCAGCCTTATTTGCCCCAAAAGGTAGGCAACCGTTTCTTTTTACGGCTCTCGCATGACGTCACAGATTTACTTGTTATTTGATGGCTATTATTTGATGGCTATTTGAAGTCATGTCTTAGGTCAGTAATACGATAAGAAAAATTTTATATAGAAATGAAGTCTTAAAAGTTTTTCTGTCTTTCTTCATTTCTTATCTTTAGTCATAATAGAATTTTGACATTTTTTTTTGTATATTTGATTGATTAATTTGGTATGGCTGTGTGGAGCTAGAAGTCCTGAAAGCCAAATAACATTGGCAAGTTACTGAAGTACTCGTATGTATTGATGAAAATAGTAATCTGGTAAAAATATGAATTTATATAAATATATCTAAAAAACTTCATTCTTGTAAAAATTTTACATGATTTTCAGTTAAAGAAATTTGTAAATAATTACTATAAAATATTAAATATTTGTATGAAATATTATTATTAAATAAATATAAATTAAATGATAAAAATATTTGTTATAATTCAATTTGATTATCTAACTGAGAGAGTTGCTAAAACTTGAGACAATCTTGTTGTTTTGTATACCTGCTCTCTGTCTCTCTTGCACAACCCTTGAGCGGACTTGTGCTCAAAAGTAAACAAACTGATAAAGCCCCCTAAATAAACGCCCACCCACCCCTGGCGGCCCACACAGATGGGAGCAGATGGTTGGGTGGATGACTGTTTAGGTGGGCTTTTGTTCCACTTCAGCAGCGCACACTTTACACGCTCCCTGTGGAGCTTTTAGCTGCCGGTGCTTAAGGGCATTATCAAAGCTAGAGCCAAGAAAATAAAAAAGATTAAGTTAATTATCAGCTGCTTCGAAGCTTTTCACGTCTCTCCCTCTCGCTCCCACTCTCTATTTCGCTCTCTCGCTCTCTCACTCTGTTGCTGAATTTGAATTTGAAAGCAGCCCAATAGCCGCGTTATCAGTGGACGTTGGCATCCGTTTATCCATGTCGGGGCCCCTATATCATTCTAGTTGGGATTAGTCATCATGCAGGTGCTGCCTCTTTGTGTGTCTTTATCTAATCAGAATCAACGCTGACTGATTTGACACTTGAATTACTGACTAACTGGGCTCATTCGCTCTTCTAACGTCGACGCTGGCATTAGCTAGCCAAGAACACAATAGCCAATAGAAATACAATTAAATTAGTATATTGAATTAATAATTATGCATTAGACAGTTACGCATTTCGAACAAATTTGCACGAAAATGACGAATTTATGGAGCACCTGTGTGCAGAAGTTTTTCAAATACGCCCCCAGCTATGTGGGTGAGTGACGGCCGGCCGGAAGATTCATTATATAAAGTGCGCCTAATCTAATCCAACTTTTCTGCGCAGTTTGCCTCTGCTTTCTGCCCTGCGGACTGATCTTTGGCTACACCATCTGCTCCTTTGTGGCCGAACGAAGTCTGCAGGTCGACGTTATTGACTATGGACCTCTGATACTAGGCGCCTGCCTGGCATTGGTCTATGCCGCTGGCATTCTGGCCATCAAGTACATCAAGCACTGCATTATCTACTGGCAGCCATTTGTCCTTATGGTCGCGGGCGTCTTCCATCTAATCTCTAGCTGTTTCTACTTTGCCGATGGCTTTGGTGAGTTTGCATTAGAATTGGGCGAACTTAATTGGGAAAGACTTAAGCATTTCAGCTCATTTTACATAGTATATAATATATAAGTGTGTATATATGTATGTATATATAATATATACTCTCTTTCCCAGCTATAGACTTTCACCAGGTAGTACATAGATCGAAATCAATCAGTTTGTTTCTCTCTATTTAAAATATTTTTTCCTTAAAATTAAGATTTGACAACGAAAACTTTTCTGCCATAACTCTATAACTCTTAACAGAAAATGTATTAAAATTAAAATTATTGGAATATTCAATTTTTTTCAATTAACTAAAATTAAAATTATTAGATTTTTCAATTTTAATTTTAGTTTATTTCTAAATATAACTTTTATTCTGAAAAAATTTCCTGAAAACTACACTGATTTTAATAGCTGTGTTCATAAAAATAGTAGTGCAACTGAAATGTTGGACAGCAAAATTTTGTGATAAGCATAATATTTTGAAAACAATAATCTTATAACTCGTTTCAAATTGTTTTCACAATATATTGTTTATCATAACATATGGCTGTGAAACATTTCAGTTGCACTTCTATTTTTATGAACACAGCTGTATATTAGCGTTCTATAAGAATTTGAATTGATTCTTGAATTCTTTTTACGAAATTTAGTTTTGTTAGAAATTTGATAATATATTTTAGAATTATGTTTGATCAAACTTAGCTAAGATCATGACAATTGTACATAATCTTATACATATGTCATACGAATCTTCTAAACTTTTTTTAACTCTACATCTTTTTAAAACCATATCATATAATAATCTATAGTAATCTATAGACTATAATAATCTATAAAATATAATCATCTATAGACTATAGAATAAATCCTCAGAAGTAATGCAGTTTTATAAAAACAACTTGAAGCCTTATAAGTTTCAAGACATTACATCTTAGACTCGTACCCTAAATCATTATTATAATATTGTTTTTAAATATTTATTTAAAAAAATATATAAAGCATTTAAGACATTGTATGTAAATGCACTTTAAAATCGAATGTAAAAAAGTATAAATCAGCATTACTATTAGCTAAAGATATAAATAACTAGAAAGATTTACATCATCTATACAATGTAACTTCATCTCTTATGATTTAGTGAATTCGTGTATAAAATCTACTAGCGATACACATAGTAGAAACAGAGATTTTTGTCTAGATTACACAAATCGATTTTTTTTGGCATAAATCAAAATATTTATGACTAATAAGGCAAGCTTTAGTTTCAATTTCAATGAACAAACAAATAGATAGATTAACTAAAGTATACATCTAAGAAATGCCCAAATATTTTCATATAACTTAAATTATAATTGCTCTACTGCTTTGCTTATGCTAATAACCTATCTCCTTCTCTCTCTCTCTCTCTCTCTCTCTTCCTTTCACTCTTTTGTTTATTATGTGTCCTTGCTGCATCAACGGTCTGATTGAATGGAAATTGTTATATCGCAGATCATGTGGGCGCCTACATGTCGTATGTGTCGCACAGTTTGACCTTTGTGGCCGGTTATGGATTTTTGCACACGATCAGCTCGAAGAACAGCCGCGCTTTGATGATCTCTGGCTGCTGTAGCTGCTATCTGCTGGGCATTGCCTCGGCGGTGAGCTTGATTGGCGCCAAGTATGTGGAGAATCTGAATCATTATGCGGATCAAGTGGCGACCACGGAGCAGCTGATCGATGGCATCTATGTGAACTTTGCTGCCACCTATCTGTCCATAGCAATCGTCACGCTGGCCGTACTCATTGGCCTCAAGGTGCTGCACGTGCTGGGCACGGTGGACCTGACCAACAGTCTGGACAATGATTTACGGATTGCCAATGCGAATGGCAGCATCTTTGAGTCACGCTCGGATGTGATTAAGCGGCTGCAGTTCTTCTATGTGACCAAGAATCAGCAGTGGCATGTGACGTTGCTTTTGCTCTTTGTGGAAGCCATCCAATATGCACTCTTCATATTTTTGGTCTTCTGGTTTTCATTGAACGATGCGATGCGTCTGAATGACCTGGCCCACATCGATGCCATGTTCTGGGTCATATTTGCTGGCAGCGTTTTGGCCATCATCTGCTTGTGCTTCTACTCTGCCAAGGTACATTTTGTGACCACACAAGTGCTGCTGCTGCTGCTCACGATGCTGGCCATGATTATCTATGGTGCAACCAGCTCCAAGGTAACTTTCTGGCTAATCCTGGTACTCTTTGGCGTGGGCTATTCCAGTTTGCAAATTGTGCTGCTGGAGGTAACCCATCTACGCTTCACCGAATGCATCATCTTTGCCTCGTATACGCTCAAGCTGGTCAGCACCAGCGTCGTCTACTACTATTTCGTGGCCAATGTGCAAAACTCGTATTTCTATACCAAGGACGAGAGCACTTTGATTGCCCAGGGCTTTGTCTTCATGATAATCACATCTCTGCTGGCGCTGGTCGTCGGTATGAAAGTGCCGCGCACGCATCGCTCCAAGCTGCTGGACATACAGCACGAGGTCTATGGTATTATCTTCATGAAGCATCAGATCGAGCAGCTCAATGTGCGTTGGCTAAACGATGGCACGATCCCAACCATCAGCCAGTGATGCAGTTTGTTACACTTCTTTTCTTCTTTCTGTTCATGGTATTATTGTTTAATTAATTAATTAGTTTTAACGTTTAATGCACACGATTTGTACGGCAGCTGTGTGATCCCGGCAAAAATGACTGGCGCAGGCCGAGACATTGGCACAGGGCGTTACCTGATATTCATGTTGCTCTGCAAGACAAATATATAAACACACGCATTAGCTCATCAGTTCAAATGTCTTCAAATACTAATGGGGATGAAGTCGAAAGAGTCTCTCATGCAAGAGATGCAAAAGTCAATGAAGACGAGACGATGACTTGTTCATTCTTAAGACTTCGGGTATCCAAATGGGGTCGAAGGCGGAAAGAGAGAGATCTATGTATAGTTTATACATATACATATGTATTGCATAAATGGTATATAATAACTGATGTTACATCAGCTCAACTCACCTAGCTGCTCCATAAACTTGTGCAGAGTATCCACATTGCGCACTGTGCTGGCCAACAGCATTTCGCAGCGATTGCCACGCTGCTCATAGACAAAGTCAAGGGCTGCAAGCAACGAGGAGAACTGAGTATCATCGTAAATAACATCGGCGGCTAGCAGGAGATCGGGTGCTGCATATTGTGACCAGGCAAAGTCTTTGATCTCATGCCAACGCAGCTGGGCACATTGTGGCGTTGCCTCATCGTTGGCATCATCAAAGTTTAGGGATATATTATCGTGCATAAGCTGAACGCATGCGGTGCTGCCATCGGTGATGAGCACCTGGCCCACGGGCAGCTTCAGTGCCTTGTGCTTGAGCAGAATGCCAAGCAAGCCAGTGCCAGCTCCAAGTTCCAACACATTTTTGCCCTGCAGCTGGCTTGGATGCTCGAGCAGATAGTCGGCCAGTGCTAAGGCCGCCTCCCACGTGCAGAGGCCAGTGGTGCCCTCGCTGACAAAGCTATTGGATTCGCGCAGCGTGATGTGCTCCTCCGACTGCAGCATATAATGCTTATAGGCGTATTGGGATGTGGCTGGTGCTGCGTCCAGTGAGGTTTTGGCCAGCTGGCCGCACAGGCTGTCGTAGATGTCATCGTGCAGCTCATCGTGATCCTTGAGCAGATGCATCAGACGCTTCACGAACGCCTCTTGGTAGCTGCGACGCACCGGATATTGTTGATTTAGCGGATGCCCACAGGTGGCAGCGATCAAAGCACGTTGCTCGCCCAGTTCCAACGGCAGATGCAGCGTCTACATGCCAATAATTCCAATACTATTTCCAATTAACAAATACTCCATATCCACTTACCGACCAGGCCATCTTATTGACGGGATAGCAACATAGAAATTGCTGCCGCAATTTGCCAAACTTGTTGCTCTCCATATTTAAGAATGTGAAAAATTTGATATGCGCAAGTCAACGTGTGGAATCGATCTGGCAGCGCTGCCAATCATTGCAGCCAGCTGGCAACGCAACAGCTGTTATTCCCATACACTTTTCAGAGAAAACCCAACGCTACTTTCACATATGCTTCGTAACAGTATAAGATAATGTATACATGTATACATAATATATACCATATACAATTGTAATATATAAAATTATTTAAATAATAATAAATTTGTGGATTAAATACCAAGCATTAAATGTTGTCTTTGACAGAATATTTATATATGTGTGTATCCATGCTAACATAAAATACTTCGCTATAGAGCATTTCAGAATCGACTTGACTTATAATTTTGCCAATTAAGTGTCTTATAAGTGTCACATTCAAATTATAAGAATTGTCTTATCTACTGTAATATAGGTATGACTAATCCTATTTGTTTTAGATTGTTGAACGACAACTCATTTCTTGCTCTCGTATTCATTCGAGGTCAGACCAACACAACAACACATGTAAAGCTCAGCACTTAGCTAAGATATTTATGTACTTACATGGTGTATGTAAGCCAAAATACACTATTATAAGATTAGCTTTCAAGGTCAAATATCTATGTATGTATGTATGTAACTGGAAGCTCTTTTAAATTCTGCATCAAAACTGCATTGTTCGGCCATGAAAAAGTGCATAGAGTGCAACTTTTTTGTGCCATAGATGGCGCCACTTGTCCTTTAATAACTGCAGTCAACCGCACGAAAGCTTCACACACACATACACATATATATACATATATATTGATACAGTTGTTACGTCGACAGTTAACGTTTTGTCGCAACTGTACCGCAGACAAGAGAAACAAATTTTTCGTTTTTTTTTTTTGGCTTCTTCTCTAGAAAAAGCCGTTTATTTAAGTTCTTGTTTGGGGGATTTTTTTTGTTGATTTTGTTTTGTTTTATTTTTTTTTACGATTTCTATTGTTTGCTAAAAAACATTATAAGTTTTATATTGTAGTTGTTTTGCTTTTATGTATTTCGGTTTTGAATGCAACAAACTATGCAAATGTCTGTACGTTTAAGTGCATTATTGGAGGGGTTATTTGTCTGTTATATAGTGTATGAATATCTTGTAAGTTCCATAAACATTTATGTAAAGTTAAGTGTATATATATATATATAGAATAGATCATATTCGTAATACATTTATGCATATATTTAGATTGTATACATTTTAAGAATGTATTTTATACTATTTTACGATGTTGTCATTTTGCATGGTTTGCTTGTTTATTACTTTCTTGTAAGATTGCTGTTTTTTCTTTCTAATTAGTTTTGTTTCTTTGCCTAAACGTATAAAATGCATGTAATTCTAAAACTTATTTAATCAACTACCTCGCCCAAATGGGCCTCTTTCCACATTTAAGTTGTTTCCTCAAAAAAATTATAGTTATATATATATATATATATATATATATATATATATATATATATATATATATATATATATATATATATATATATATATATATATATATATAAATATATATATATATATATATGTGTGTGAAAAAAAAAATAAAAGTATTATATAAAATAGATGCAGTATTATTGTGTACTCATTTCTGATGTGTTCGAAGAGATGTTTGTTGGCCACATTTGCGATGTTGTTCAATTGGCCCGATCGCCCGCTGTCCACGTTGCGCCATGTGGCAATTGCAACACAGTTGCAACGATCGCTGGCATTGTGCACGCCACCTTGCCGCACATGCAACGCTCAGGCGCTGCCACAGGAAGCGCTGTGCTCACTCGCCCGAGGATTTTGTTTGGCGGTCAGCGATCGCACAGCAGCTTCTTTCGGTTCTGATTGTTTGATTGTTGTTGATGATGTGGGGGACTGCTGTGCGTTGCCGTTTTAGAGCTCAACACTGCCTGTGGCAACACGTTGCATGCGCTGTTGGAGTTTGGGGGCGATGTTCGAGATGGCGACACGATGCTAGCGATCTGCGCTGCAACAGCATCTACCGTAGGTTCGTATTTTGGCGGCGACTGCCGGCGCAATGAGGTCAGCGGCCGATCTACAAACTTAAAAACCTAATATACATTTCTAATATAATTATAATATAATAATAAGTATTACAGTTATTAATTATAATATTCATAGATTATGTTGTTTATATATGCGTGTGGTTATATAATAATAATGCTCTCTATAAGTAGATAGTGTTTATATTAATGTTGCGTAAGATATTAAACGAAATCGAACTCCAATTGACGACAAAAATTGTTTTTAAACTATTAAACCAACTTCTATGCACGTATATATATATGAATGTGATTTGTTATGTAATTTGTTGTTGCTTTTTGTTAAGATTATTATTATTAATTGTTTTGTTGTCACTTAAGCACGCTCGCCACGGATGCGACGCGCCAACTGAATGTCCTTGGGCATAATGGTGACACGTTTGGCGTGAATGGCGCACAAGTTGGTGTCCTCAAACAAGCCAACCAAATAGGCCTCAGAGGCTTCCTGCAATCGAGAGAAGGATTCGTATTAGTTATACATATATATACATATATACATATATATATATATTTCTGCTTACCTGCAAGGCACCAATAGCGGCCGACTGGAAACGCAAATCGGTCTTGAAATCCTGTGCGATTTCACGCACCAAACGCTGGAAAGGCAACTTGCGGATGAGCAACTCGGTCGACTTCTGATAGCGACGGATCTCACGCAGCGCCACGGTACCAGGACGATAACGATGGGGCTTCTTAACACCACCTGTGGACGGGGCCGATTTACGGGCTGCCTTAGTGGCCAGCTGTTTACGTGGAGCCTTGCCTCCAGTAGATTTACGGGCGGTCTGCTTGGTACGTGCCATTTTTAGTTACTTCTGCAAAACGGATTTGGATTGATGGGTTAAACTACATTGAATGTCACTGTTAAGAGCTGTGCGACGCTCAGCGCCGAAGCGCTGGCGCGCAACTGATGAGAATGTGGCAAATGTTGCTGCAATGAAGGCCACAGCAGCAACAGCAGCAGCAGCAGCAGCAGCAGCAACAACATCTACATCAGCAGCAGCAACAACATCTACATCAGCAGCAGCAACATCAGCAGCGAGGGTTGAAATCTTTTTTAGCTTCAGCAGCTGCAGAAATTTTCTTTTTGTTCAGTTTCATGCTGTGCATTTTCCTTAGCCATTCGGGCTTGAGCTGCCTTCTGGGAACACTTCAAAACTTCCACTTCAATTGCGACGTCGTCGTCGTCGTCGTCGTTGTCGTCGTCGCCATCGTCTGCTGATGCTGCTGCTGCTGCTGTTGCTGTTGCAGCCCACAGCTTTGAGTGCCCCCACTTGAGCCATTGTGTGAGTGCATACATATTTTTTTTTTATACCATGAATCGCTCTTTTTACACGGCCTCTGCGTTTCTTTTTCTTTTGTGCTCTGCCACTCGAGCGTCGTGAATTTTGCGTTTTGCTTTTTATGCGCGCAGAATCAATCAAGTTGAAGTAATGAGTTGTAGTTTTTAGTTTTAGATCTACAGATCGTGCCACACGCATACACTCAAAGCAGTCGCTTGGAAAATATGCACACGATGACTTTCTAGGGGGGAGCGGACCCACAGCAAACGGTAAAAACGCTACTCAAGTAAACATAAACAAAAAAAAAATTAAAATAAGCTTCGATTTTAAGGTCGAAAGCTTGCATGGCTCTGCCTGAATTTGAAAGTCCGTTGTGTTTGTCTAGTTAGATATATATCGATATCTTCATTCTATGCTAAAACTAATAGGTGAAGGAAAGATCTAGCAAGAAATAGTACTGAAAACAATACCTTCAGGTTGAGCATATTGTTAACATATAATTATTATTATTATTAATCTGATATTTATATCAAATATAATTTGCATACATATATATACATATACATATACATACGTACAACTTTCAAATGCAATTGTCCCAATTTGCAAATGGCTTCAGGTATCTATACCTCTGTCATATGTACGTGTAGCCAACCAATCACATACGAATGCATGCTTGATCAACTGCACACACACACACACACACACATACAGATATACAAATGGATCACATATGTATGTATGCTGCAGGTGCTATGCTTATTTCATAACAATCATCATAAGAGCAATGTGAAGGAAAGAAAACAAAAACTTGGCGCCCATTTGAATAGCAAATGTGCAAGCGGGCTGGCAATATTGCGCATTAAGCGCAAACAACGCGTTATTAGCAATAGCAATAGATATAGCATAAGGTGTGAGCGAGAAAGAGAGCTGTAAACAGGGAGCGAAAGGTGCCTAAAACGAAAATTGCGTCGTTCGCATTTAACGCGCGCAAAGCAACGTCATATATTTGTGTGAGTATATATATATATATATATATATATATATATATATATATATATATATATATATATATATATATATATATATATATATATATATATATATATATGTGTGTGTGTGTGTGCATGTGTGTGTGTGTGTTGCAGCTGCACATCTTAAAGGCATTTGCATTCATGTGTATCTGCATGTGTATGTACACACGCCAAAATTTCAGTAATTGGGGTTAGAAACAATGCTGCAGCGTTACATTGCGCGCAAATACGAAACGAAAAAATAAAAAAAAAAACAACTGACACACAGACACTCACAAGAGCACGCTTAAATGTTGATGCGCATGTCACTAACATTGTCTGTGTCTACATGTGGCTGTATGTGTGAGCGCCAGTATACACACACACACACACACACACACACATACAATTAAGTCAAATGAAAATAACAATAATCAAAATATTTGAAGTCAACTATCAAAAACTACAACATGCATTAAAAACGAACAAAAACACAAACAAAATGTGCACTCATTTTCTTTCTTGTAATACCAACAGCTCTCAAACAGTTGCGTATATTAAATAAATATTTTGCAATTATTATAAACTTTTTACATCCAACTTGTCTGCAATGGCCGCCATTTTGAAAAAGGCAACAACGCAAGTACACCACACTAAAGTGTGCCCATGCATTCGTCGTGCAAACGAAGTCACCATCGTTGTTGCGCATTGTGTGTATCCATTAAAAAAAAGCTAAGCTAGCACAGAAAAGTGGTGCTCCGCCGGCCGTCTAGAGGAGCGCCCCATATCAAAAATAAAAAAAAAAACAAAACACGATGCTATTGCACACACTAATTATGCCGCTGATAGCATTAAACTTGAACTTTCACCACTTAACACAAAACAAATTGTAACTTACAAAATAATTTGTTAAATAAATGTAATGGCACACTCACCGTAACGAAAATTTAAATTATATTTGCTTTTTAGAATATTAACACAGAACACGATCTGCTTCCGACGGAGAACGATTTCACAATGATGCAGTATCGATTTTTGGTAAAACAACCTGTATCGATTGTAGTTCAGTTTTCTAGTTCAACAATGTATTCGTATACAAAAATATCGTTAACAAAAACGGCCTACTATCGATAGATCAAAGAGAAAAATCGGCAGGTAAATTTAAATGATTAGTCGTCGTTTTAGTTACCGTATGGAAAAAAAATAGTTTTTTATGAGGACCCTAACTCTGGCGACGAAATAATTTTAGTCGATTGTGAACAGTAAGAGGGACATATCGAAAAGTTTGCGATAGTTTACGTTTTACAAAAAATCATAGTATAGTGGTATCGAACCGTAACGACTGCTTATGATTTTTATATCGACAGCTTTGAATAAAGTAAAAAATTTTAAATAAATAAAAAATAAGAACAATGATAATTCTCATAAAATAAAATGGCGAAAAGCTCCCCGGTTGACAAAATAATTTCCATTTTATCTTTGGTTTTGGTATGAAGCAGTTGAAATAAATATATTATGCTTTGAACAATATGTGGTCATACTGGAGAAAGCCGCCACACTTTGAATATGCGCTAACCAGGCACCTACTTTGTAAATATGTAGATATGTACATGTCTAAATGTTTGTTTTACAGCGCAGTTTGCGACTTTTCGCTCAATTCAAATAAATTCATCAAAATTTATCGTATCCCTTGACAATTTTGCCTCTAGCCAGCGCTATGGCCTGGTTTCGTAAGGAAGAGGCAAAACGTGAAAGGGGTCCGCAATCATCTGAAAGTCGAATCAGCGAGCCCCAAATACCGCCAGTGGCTTCAGGTAATCTATGCCCCATGTTTCGACTGTGCATTGTATAAAGTAAATGAGAACTCACTATAGAACGAGAAGCTGAAAAAGAAGACTCGAGCACTCAAGCTGAAACCGAACTGGCATCTCCGACTTCACTGAGCAGGGAAACAGGAGTGTTTAATGCAAGATTTCAGGGACTGTTAGCACCGGTATTTTCCTGTTTCAAGGATGATGAGTGAGTACATAAACCATCTGCTGACAATCATCTATATACACACATATGTATATATACATAGTCGTAGGTCTTTGGACGTGCGTCCTATCAACCGGTATGCAGAATGGCTACGCAGTCAAATGATATCGGGTGTCCTAATCAATGGCGTCGTCGGCGAGGGTCCAATGATGCGTGTGCGCGAACGAAAGGCGAACTGCGAATATTGGCAGCGTGCGGCCGTGCGACATAATCTGATGATAATGGTTCAGGTGGGAGGAGCACCGCTACCCGATGTCCTCTCGCTAGCCGCCCATGCGGAGGTGGTGCGCGTTAGTGGAGTTGTCACATTGCCTGAACTCTTTTATCGTCCGCACAATGTGGATCAATTGGTTCAATACTGCCAGCAAGTTTCCAGTCGTTGCCCTACGAGGCCATTCTTCTACTATCATATGCCCTCGATGACAGGCGTGGAGCGTAAGTTGATGTTGAAGCCAAGTGCTGCTATTAAATAATGTTGGCATCTGCTTTGCAGTAGACATGGTTGAGTTCTGCTCGAAGGCTGAAAAGTGCATAACGAATTTTATGGGTCTATACTATGCCAGCGCCGATCTGGAAATGGGTCAGCGCTGTTTGCGCATTGGTCGTGTCGTCATGCTGGCATCCACGGCACTGCTGGCCAGCGGCCTGATGTCCGGCTTCAATTGCAGCAGCTTGGTCGTTGTTAACATCCGACCCGATCTTGTGCACAAGATATGCGAGGCGTTCGATGACAACGAACTGCAGCTGGCCAGAGACTATCAAAGGGAGTTAAATCAACTGATTGAGATACACACACACGACAGCCAAATGGAGTACTGGGTGGTTTCCATGAAGAATTGGTTCAACAAAGAGTTTGGCTCACGTCAAGTTGGCAACTTTTCCGCTGGCCCAACACGGATTGTACGTTAGGATTTATTTTTCTTTAAACTGTTCAAATAATTCATATCGTGTATCAAAACTGTAAATAGAACTGTTAATGATGACTGACCGATTGACGGAAGAACCAATTGACTGATTGACTAACTCACTGACTGATTTGTATAGCTAATAGGGAATAGCTGTAGACAGAGTGATGACTGATGCTCACGAAAGCCAATTCAAAATCTTGTTATTCTGGCTTTTCCCTATTCGAATAGTGTTATAGATGTATTCCAATATCAAATATAAATAATCGCAAAGAAATCTTTAAAAGAAAACAATCAAATTATAAAAAATATGTTATAAGCTCAAGTATTAAAGAGTATAGCTGTTATGCCAATATGGTAGATTATGTGTATGACAACTAAAAGTTATTGAAATAATGAAAGTATTAGCGAAACTGGCGTGATCTAGTCGGGTGTGCTCAGCCTAAAGATACTCTGAACTCAGCTGTTTCTATTATTCTAGACTTGCTCCATAAATAAATATTTATAAGAAACTTGATCACTCCAGACAGTTTACAATATTATTGGTTTCAGCGTGTTATAAACATATGTGAATTGATTACGTACGTAGAAAACGTTGTTTATTTAAAGCTAAAACGCTAAAGGTGTCGCTTTTTGTGCATATATCAATGTGCTCGATGCGATGAATGTAAACAATGTGAACAAAGAAGTAGAGTTAACATAATTTTTGGAATATAGATAAACAATTGGATTAATGAATATATATATATATATATATATATATATATATATATATATATATATATATATATATATATATATATATATATACATATACATATACATAACATATATCTTTTTGAATGTTGTGGATAGATTAGCCCTGATCTATTTAATATGTATCAATGTGCAGGCGTTCGTGGCGCAGCTGTGAGGCATGGGTACCGAATCTCTTCTGGCAGTGACCGCACTGAAAGCGCCGCTGTCCCTCATGAACGACGCGAACATGCCTGCTGATGGCGCTTTTGTGCCGAAAGAGCTGCGGACATTGCTTGCACTTGAACTTCTCCCAGTCGGGATTGTGTATGCGCAGATGGGTGAGCAGTTCGGTGCGTGTTACCTTGGCCGCGCCGCAGTGTTCGCATATGTGCGGCTTCTGCTGCGCATGCCGTTTCAGATGCTCGCCGAGCGCATTTTTGGTGCTATATCTGCGATTGCATTGCTCACAGATTAGCTCCAGCTCGTCGCTAGGTGCTTTTGTGGCAGCAGCCACAGCCGGATGAACGTTGCGCACATGTGAACGCAGCTGTTCGTAGCGTGTGAACGCTTTGTCACAGTTGCGGCAGAGAAACGGCTTCGGATGACCCTCGTGCACGCTGCGTATATGCGCCTCCAGATAAGGTAGCTTGTACACCTGCTTGCCGCACTGCTGGCAGGCGAGCAGCTTCCGTTTGTTGACAGCAGCAGCCGCTGCCGCCGCCGCCTCTGTTGCTGCACAGCTACTCATAACGGTTTCATCATCATTTATTGAATCCTGGCTTTGATTGGTAGCGTCCGCATCTGCATCTGCATCAGCATAAGCATCGGCATCTGCATCAGCATCAACATCTGCATAAGCATTTGCATCTAAGTCAGCATCTGCTTCGACGTCTCCTTCATGCTCGAATTCGTATTCTTGTTGATGTTGTGCCTCGTCTTCCATGGGCTCGGCTTTCACAAGCGGCAACTGCAAAAACGCTAGCTCAGCCCTAAAACAAGCTGACTCAACTGTAAAGATTTGTATATACCAACCGAGTGATCAGCATCAGCAATAGCACCATCACCGCCCGCAATTGTGACCGAAGCTTCCGGCTGCTCAATCAAGGTCATGTCCAGGTGCCTCAACGTCTCGTTGCTCTGCTCAGCGACGGCACATAGCTGCTGGAAATATTCCATGGCATTGTAACACAATGCACATATTTGCTGCGGAAAGGTGTCCGGTTGCTGAAAAATGTCAATGGCAAAAAACTGATTCAACATTTTTGCCAAATGTGGTAAAGCCTTTGAATTGTAGCTGGATTTGTTCCTTTGTGGATAATGGATATCTCTGGCTGTCGCATTTGTTGGCTGTTGTTGCTGCTGCTGGCGTAAATGTCGCAGGCAAATACGACAAAGCTGCGAAATATTTGCTAAGGCTAACATTATAACACTAAAACCTTCTTTAATCGCTTTGCGCACGAAACGCACAGCCGTTTGGAGTTTAGAGAGTGGACAGTGTGACCGTCTTCATTAACTCAAATAATACATCGACTTTATTCCTATCCCTATTCCCAATTGACAAATTCAATTTCAGCAAAAAAAGTTAATAGGAATAAATCCAAGAATAAAAAAAAAACTTTAAAGTGTACATATTTGATACCAGGCAAATACATTTGAATTTAAATATAAAAAACCCCAGAGGAATCTTTACTGTTCACTATCGATGTTTTTAATTAGTAATCGAGTAATCGTTTATATTGAAAAGTAAATTGAATACAAATTTTGGTGTTATTCGCTATTGGTCACACTTACCCTGTGTCTTTCTAGTTTTCAGTGTCTCTCATTTTAATAAAGTGCAAACCAATAAATTTTATAAGCTGTATAGTTAGCCACAAATTATAGACATAGCTCCAACCATAATAAATCAACAATTATCGACAATATGGCACTAAACCTACAGTACGAGGATATTGGCAAGGGCTTCGTTCAACAATATTATAGCATATTCGACGACCCGGCGAACCGCGCCAATGTGGTCAACTTTTACAGCGTAAGTGGCGTCCCACATTCACATTGGGCAATGGAAACTCTTTGACTATTTAATTTTGATAGGCAATCTAAGCAGCAAACACTCTACTTCATTGGCTGCCATATATGTACATATATATAGATATGTGCGAACAAGGGAAATATTATTGTTCTTAGTCGCACAGGTGACGCGCATGGCGCCCTTGACAAAAATGCCTGCAGCATAATTCCTGCTCGGCGCGATGAAAAGAGCGCGCAAAAGGTTATTTTTGTTATTTTCGCCGCTCGAAAAATGCTGTTCACAAATATATAACAAATAACTAGATGATAAATAAGTATATGTATACACATGTTAGGGTATAAATGTGTCTTTCTCGAAATTTCCTATACAAAGTATGACACACACACGCATACACATACACATGCACATACACAGACGTCTTTATATATGCTAAATTTGCGCGAATAGTCATGTTATGTTGTATGTGTTTGTACATTGCTGTCTATATGCTGTGCACACATACATTCATACAAACACACACATACGCACGCACGCACTAATCGAATATTTGTAATTATTTTTCGTTTCATTTCGCCCAGGCAACTGAGTCCTTTATGACTTTCGAAGGACATCAAATCCAGGGAGCGCCAAAAATACTTGAGAAAGTGCAGGTAAGTAAAGAACTGAACCATATACAATTAAGCCAACATGAATTATCTTTTTCTCTTTCTTTGTTCGTGAAGAGCCTCAGTTTCCAAAAGATCACACGAGTAATCACAACGGTAGACTCGCAGCCCACATTTGATGGTGGCGTTTTGATAAATGTCCTCGGACGTCTACAGGTGAGAATCATAAGGGAGCCATGATCAATACAAACAATATATAGAAGGTTACAATTTGCATACAAATATATATATATATATATATGGAACTATTTACATACATATATATGTATGACTATATTGATGCAGACCGATGAGGATCAGCCGCATGCGTATATTCAGACCTTTGTACTGAAACCCGTGGGCGTTAGCTTCTTTGTGCAGCACGACATCTTTAGGCTTGCGCTGCACAATGTATAGCCAATCGTATCAGCTCGACCGAATGCCACAACAGCAACAACAACACTCAGAGAGCGATCCTGGCCAGGCAAAGTAAACAGCATTCTGTTGCATCTAATCGTAACAAAAGTTAATTGCCACATTGACCTACTACTAAATGAGTTTTAATACTTTTGCATAACTGTTCTATTGAACCATGCTAACACTACTTGCATACAAAACTTCAATTGATGTACATAAATGCATACATATACATACAAATGCACCCATTCAGAGGCAGACCTATTGCAGGCAACCAACTGTTGCCGGGCGCGCCTAAATGCGATCCTCTACTCTACAGACAGGTTATTGCCATTGCCATTGCTATTGTTAAAAGTATTTGTAGTGCGTATCGCCTTTGCACGGCTTTACATTATTCACTCTTTATCCTGGATCAGTCAATAGTTATTGATAGAGTGAACGAATATATAATGATATGATATACAAGATATTACAGCCATGATCTACTTATTTATTTGATTTGCTACAAAAAGAAAATGAATAGCAAGAAATAATATATCTATATATATATATATATATATACGTATATGATATGACAATATGCCATGATATATGTAGAATATAGAATAACAAGAATTCTTATTTGTTATATCAACATATTTTCTTTGCTCTAAACACTGCATCTATAAGTAGTGCTTTTACTTGAAATGATATGTCTAAGATCAAGTTCATATATACATGATAAATGAGCTATAGTTCATTTAAATGCAATTTGTTACCTGCAAGAGTATTGTGAGCTTCGGTGCACCGAGGAGAGCTATTCATTCATGCGGCGTATTTTTTGGTGTATATTTACTTTTCCTGCTGCCTTTGTTTTTCGCCTCGAACTTTCTGCTAATACAATTTCTTAACTTCTAATTTTGTTGAGCACGTATTGACCCACACATGATACGCAATTATTGCTATATTTAATGTTGACATCAGTTACTGCTGACATTCTTTGTAATGTGAATTTCTCTTTCAATCGAATTGCAGTGCGACGACGATCCTCCACATGCTTTCTCTCAGGTGTTTGTGCTGAAAGCCAATGCCGGTACCTATTTCGTTGCTCATGATATTTTCCGCCTTAACATACACAATTCTGCCTAAGACAATGCCACACAACAACAACAACAACAACAACGCCACAACAGCCTAGAGCAACAGCAACAGCAGCAGCAGCAGCAACAACAACAACATCCAAAGATGCCCTAGAGCACGATGACGACTACTTAAGACGACGTTGCATACTTTTCTCACGTCAATGAACCATGGAAAAAATCATAAACAAACAAAAACAAAAAACAAACACAATAAAAATTTAAATCTAACTACTTTAACAATGTATAAACGCGTCCGAGCGAATTTTCATGATTTCCATGTCAGCGACTAATTGGTGTACCTCCGTCTGTATGTGAGGGCGTGTCTGTGTCTCTGTGCGTGTGTGTGTGTGTGCGTGTGTGTGTGTGTTCAGCCTAATTGTAATCACCTTTAATGCACAATGCAGGCTTATATTTACTATACACATGTATATTTTTTTATTGACACAAAACAAATATTGCACACAAAATTGTAAAAATGATTTAAGAAGAAAACTGAAAGAAAAACAAAAATAAAACAAATTATGATTAGCAAGAGAGCGCAAAGCCCCTTTTCCTTTTCCTTTTCCTTATTCTTTTGTTGTTTTGCTTTTAGTCCTGGTTGTTCTTTTATATTATACATTATTTATGATTTGAAAAGAAACATGTATGTATGTATGTTTGTTTGTCTATGTATGTATGTATGTATGTATGTATGCATGCATGCAGAAAGTAAATGTGTCTTAAGTATAATACGATTTTAAATGCAGCGCCCAAAATGGGAGGCCCCCATCAATAATGATGAATCATGACGTATTATTTATCCCGAAAGGTAAAGATGGCATCGAAGCCAAATAGCACGCCGTTCACAATGGAGAGTGATGCCTTGATCAGCGCCAGATCCCGTGTGCGTGTACGAAACGAGAACTCCCAGGCCTCGATTATGAAGATCCCGCTGGCCACAAACAGGGCGCATCCCAGAACGCTGAAGAAGATGTCGATGCGTTTGTGTATGGGTGCACGCATCAGTACGCCTGGACGATATAACCAAAAGCATTTAGATTAATTATGATATGTGTTTATGTGTGCATATATATTGATTGTGTTTTACCTGCAAAGACACCTATGACGACAATTATGTAGCCAGTGAATGTGCCTGTCGCCATGAATGAGGTCATAATGTCGCGATCGTTAAAACTGTAGAAATGCAGCACAAGGCAGGCGATGGAAAAGGCCTAAAGAAAGTTAAAGCAAGCTGAAAAGTTTAGTTTAGAAGCGGTAATAGTAAAAGCTGCATAATAAGCTGTGCGATCATTTAGAAGATTATTTAGCATATGTAATATAAGTACAAGTATATGCAGCATAAGTATAAGTATGATATGCCCTATAAGTATATAATATAACATTTAAAGAGCTTCAAATTGATTGTATAAGGAACTATGGCAGTTTATAAGTTGAGAAGTTATATTAGTCCATGATATGGAATACATATTAGGCCGAATTCTTTTCCTTTAGCTTATTAGAGTTTGATAGTTATGAAATCATAGTATATATAATATGAAATATATAAGAACATAATATTTATGAATGATATATTTGATAAAGAAAGAACATTTCTTTGGACTCTGAACGCATTGAAAATGGTTATTCATAAATGTATGTATTTTATCTTATAGCCGATCTCGAGCTCATCTAGTTCTATGTTGATGAAGTAGAAACTTGCAATTTCTCGCATGGCTCATCCTACAGCAGATGGTGCAGATCCAGTTTTGTTATCTCAACATTAAAGTAATCAATCGATGCTATAAAACTTTAGTTAGCTAGAGTTACCAAAATTAGTTGTAGTCTTTAGTTGTAGCTATGCTCAAACGTTAGCTGTTCCATTATTTTGAGCAAAGCAGCTGCTCGGCATGCCGGTCAGGGTAACTGCTAGTCAGGCACTGCCCACTAGAACACTCTCACTTATTTGCCATTTAGCTGAAGTCTAAGTCATTAAACTTGTACGCAGTTCTACTATAATGTTATTTAAGAAACTTAGTTTCCTCAATTATTTTCATTCTTTCACATAAAAAAAATAGACAATACCAAAACCAATTTGCTTTACCAATTCTAAAAATTTAACCACATTCAGGCGACCTTTTCGTTCACCGTGAGACATTTTTCGCAACAAAAAAAAAAAAAAAAAAAAAAGAAAAAATAATTCAATTGTTCCTTTCTGATATCCTTTCACAAGAGATTGCTCAGGGCAATTGGAATTCGAGTTGAATGCGACGCGCGTACACGACCAATGCGGAACGATCACTGAGCTGCAATTGCTGCCCCATCCGAATGTTATGTAAATTGTGCACATTATGTTTTATGCTTTGCAGCCAGCCAGCCAGTCAGCTAGCCAGAGCCGCAGCAAACAATGGGCGCATAGTTAAATGAGCGCGAAATTAATTAATTACACTCAAGAATCGTAGGAAGAGGCATTTCATTCTGAAGTGCAGCTCGCCTGCGGTTTTCTTCAGCAAAATGTTGACAGACCCACAAAATGGGCCTCCGCCCAATGATGAAAAGCGGAGACGCTGCTGTTGCTGCTGCTGACAATGATGATGATGATGATGATGAGAGATTACAGCGCACTTTAGTTTAAGTAATGCAACAACAAACTTGCAGCGGCAACTGCAGCTGATTGAGTTAAGCTGCAACTGAGCTTTCCACACATAAGTTGGCATATTTTAATTTTTTCACAAAATTCTGATGAAGGTCTCTTAATGAGAGCGCAGTAGCCGCAGGCCATACCAGCCCTTTGACTAGATCTTGGCTCTGTTCTAGATTCACTCAAATTGCAAATTGCAAAATTCGTTCATATTCGATCTGAGCTCAAGGCTTTGAGTCGCTTCAAATTCGAATCTTTTTTTTTTCAATTATAAATTGAACTTTGAACAAAATCAATCAAAAAGTGTAACGAATCACTTTTTATGTGTCATTAAAACTGACTTAACTTCAGAGTACTTAAAAATCTTCAAGGGAATAACTCCAATTGCAGAGCTGAAGGACAGTCTTATACGCATTATAAGAGCTCTAGTATAAGCGTGCTTATAAACTCTGTATGACATTGTCTTATAACCATTAAAGGAATAACTCTTAGCTACAGTTCTGATTGGCAGTCTTATACGCATTATAAGAGTTAGCGTAAGCGTACTTATAAGGGAATAACTCATAGCTACAAAGCTACAGAGCTACAGGTTAAAAGTCTTGTATGAATTATATATGTGTGTCTGAGCACGTCTTGATCAGTCTCACATAATACTTGATATATGGAAAATTACTTGTGATAGTTTAGAACTAGAATTAAATATTTATATACATATACGTATAATCACATATCTAACAAATTAACATTGGTTTATAGTTTATTTATTTTTCTATTCAATCAGCAGCAGTTCCATTTGCTATTTGCAATTTAAATGTGATCTCTCACGTAAACCTTTTAGCTAAGTATGCATTGACTAATGCTAGAGCTGGCAGTAGTTGTATACTAGTCCCCCGCGTAATCATTGCATCTGGGCTAATTTGAAAATTATTCGCTTTTTGTTTTCAATTCATGACAATTACTGTAATTTTTATTTGAGCTTTTGTCAATTCATTTAATCGCCATGATGTACAGATGTGACGCTAACAACATACTCTAAAACTGGCTTTACTTTACTATTTAACAATAATATTTTTGAAAAAAAAGTAAAGATTCTGTAGGCCTAGGCAATCGTGCTATAAAAATATTCATATATTCGTCTGGAGCAAACTAACGATGTTTATATAACACATCAAGAAGTGCATGACTTGAAGATATCCTCTACAGTTTATAGCTCACATTGATATCTATCGATTTTACATTATAAAGTCTTATAATCTTTGAGTTTGAAAAGGAAAGATGATATACATATGTATACAGTTCTGGCTATTTCACAAATAGTTTTTAGAGGGCATAAAATGCCTAAGTAAACCTGTATGTAAATAACATATATTAGGTAAATATTTAGTTGAGATTATGCCGATAACCTGTTAGAATTGATGTGACAACCCGTTAGAAATGCAAGTGCACAGTGCACACATATATGGCATATAGTTGGGGCTAGGCAATAGAATGCGAATCAATCGTTAAGCGAGTGTCAAGTCGAAACAATGCTTCAATACGAGCTAATCTCACTGGACAATGAGGTGTTCCGCTGCTTTATCGGCTGGACGGCGCTGTTGGTGCTCAAAATGTTTGCGATGAGCCTATTGACCGGCATTATGCGCTTCGTAACTTTGGTAAGTCCATGCATGCATGCGCATATGTATGTATGTATGTATGTATGTATGTGTGCTTTTTTGTTTTGATGGTGTCAGTCTGACTCAGCGCTTTCTACATAAGCATACAAGTGTTTTAGCTATGCACAAGAGCGAGTGAGTGAGAGAGCGCAAGCGAGCAAGAGAGAAAGAGAGAGTGGCGAGCAAGAGAGCGAAGCACAAGCCGGTATACACACATATAACAAGAATATACGCGACGCTCACGCCAGTTGATAGTTTGCAACGGCCGAAAGCGGTTCTCAATTGGTTAACTAAAAGTGTAAATATATACATCAATTGATTTAGAAAGATGAGTCTGGAACTGCTTACCCTAAACAATCCGGTATTCAAGAGCTTCACGTTCTGGGCCGGTGCGTTGGTCATCAAAATGTTGGCCATGTCTTTGCTGACGGCCATACAACGTTTCAAGACCAAGGTGAGCTGGGTCAAAGTCCGGTCAGCGGGTGAAAGTGCATAGATTATCAGAGCATTTATCAATTTTGTTCTTATTGTTGTTGTTGTTTCGTTGGCTTTTTAGACATTCGCCAATCCGGAGGATTTGATGTCACCGAAATTGAAGGTTAAATTCGATGATCCCAATGTGGAGCGCGTGCGTCGTGCTCACCGCAACGATCTGGAGAACATTCTGCCCTTCTTCGCTATCGGCCTGCTCTACACACTGACGAACCCCAACGCCTTTCTGGCCATCAATCTGTTCCGTGCCGTTGGCATCTCGCGCATTGTCCACACTCTGGTCTATGCCGTCGTCGTGGTGCCTCAGCCAGCACGTGCGCTCTCCTTCTTTGTGGCATTGCTTGCTACCGCTTACATGGCCTTCCAAGTTATTGCGGCCGCTGCGTTTTAATTGTTAACAATAATTGTATAAATTAATCGTCGTTTTTAGCTTAGGCCGAGCATTTTTTACACGAAAGAGCGCCTTGATATTTACCGGCAAATATATTATATTTTTATACATATTTTGCTATTTTCTTTTATATCATTATAATCTCCTGCACCGCTTGCTGCATACAAATCGCTTGTTAATATCATTAAAGAGCAATTTATGGAGAAAGGTGCTCAATAAACTTGAGTGTCATGCTGGTATGTCAAATTTGAGAGCGGAAAATATCGCTTTAATATGATATCTTATCGATATATGACAATATCAATCACAAGTACCTAAAAACCACTGTCGCAGTGTAGTTACAGTCTAGTTGGAAAGTGGGTACAAAGGTTGATAAGAAAATCTGATTGGCATAGTTTTAGACCATCCTATATAAGTGAAACATGTGTAAATATTAGCTCAGTGCATATTTCATTTCATCTGTACAGCAGTACTTATAATTACTATTAGTTTGAAGAAAAAAGAAAAACAAATATCAAAAATATCGCTTTAATGGTTATTTTCTCACATATCGATATCTATATTGTGTTTATGGTTATCGATATGTATTAAAATATACTAATATATCGATGTATTCAAGTGCGATGTCTATAGCGATGGTCGCCGCCCGTCAAATTTGAGGCATATCGCCATCGGTTTGGTTCTGACCACTTCATATTTTATTTGGCGAACAATACAGATTAGTTGTAATGACATTTGATGTAATATAATTTTTTGTTGAAGTGTCAGTTCTCTAAACATATATTGTTCCAATCCAAAGACATTACGTGTGCATATGATACTATATTAAAAGGTATGTACATATATGTATGTGTGTACTTGTACATACATATGTTTTTTTCCGTACTATGCCAGGCCCAACCAGTTTCGCCTTGAGGAAAATCAAAATAAACACATATTAGCTCTGCCAGTTATTAAAAAAACATTTGCAGTTAAATCAAAGACTCATGTGACGCGGTAAATGGAATTTCATGTGAGTGCCAAATGTTGCAAAAACTATTTGTGTGGCATTTTGACCAAAACAATCAAACAATAACAGTGTCGTAGAAAATACATGGATTTACGCCTGTGTGCGTGTGTGTATATATTGTGCACGTACACATGTGTGTGTGTGCGTGTGTTTTTTTCCCGCATATGTATGTGTGCCTGCTCATCTGATAGGGTATCGCTACGCTACATTCGTATGCACCACACATACACACACACGCACACACATACAGACGTGCAACGCTTCGCATATTTACGTATGGCAAATACACATGTAAGCAGTCACGTATGTACATACATACATATGTACAAATGTATGTTTGTACGTCAGTTGCAAAGTACGCACATATGTATGTAGCTGAAAGCTTGCCTGGCGGCTCTGCCTTGTGTATTTACATACATACATATGCATGTACGTACGTACATACATATGTATGTACGTCCATACATACATCTGTTTGTTTTTGTTTGTACAATTGAATAGCTTTAGCGAACAGCAGCAACAGCAGCGACAGCAGCACTGCTTGAGGTTCTACCAGGTATGCAACAGCGATATCCGGAACCGATTTGAAACTTCTAGTGCCAGGTGTAGTTGTTATCAAAGCATCACGTGACGTCTATTCATTTTCACTCTGTCGCGCTCTCTCTCGCTCTCTCTCTCTCTTTCTGCCTGATCTCGATTTAGTTCGTTTTATTAATCATAATGATGCAATTGAAGCTATTATAATGTTAATTGCATGCAATCTTTGGACCCTTCGCTCTGTACTTTAGCATACTCGAAACGCAATTGCAAGCTCTGAGTGAAAAGCGATTTAAAAATGTATTGTCAATAGGGTGACTGCTAGTCGAGCCAAATATATATTTTCACAGCCTTTTTAACATGCGTTTAATACCTTTTTGTATTGCAGTCGAATTGCATACCTTTGCACCTGTTTACTGTGACGCTACAGAGACAAATGTCCGTAGTGTATACGCATGCATATGTGCTGTACATAGGCACACCTACATATACATACATATGTACATACTTGTATCTCTGTATGTATGCACATACATACACACATGTTTACATATGAATTAAACTTAAGTACCGCACAATTACCTTTGATTACGTTTGCTGCGATAAACATGCGTAGCGAATGACATGCGATATACATATGTATGTATGTGTGTGTGTGTGTGTGTGTGTGTGTGTGTGTGTGTGTGTGTGTGTGTGTGTGTGTGTGTGTGTGTGTGTGTGTGTGTGTGTGTGTGTGTGTGTGTGTGTGTGTGTGTGTATCTGTGTACCTCTGTGTGCGTGTGTGTGTGTGTAGACATATGTCTGTGTACAATCTAATATACAGTTAGCTATAGAAACTTTGCAACGATTTGATTTGCAACGAGTATTCAAATTAACATATATATTCATATATTGTTTTCAAAATATTATGATTATCATAAAATTTTGCTGTACAAGTTCAGTCGCACTACTATTTTTATGATCACAGTTTTATACAGATTGTTGTATAAATAGAATCTAGTAGCTGTAGTGGCAAGTGTCGTATCCTTGTAGATTCACTTTGAAATTGAAGTTACTTTTTGGCATAAATTCTAAACAGTATTTTTTTTAAATAATAGGAATTACAAACGCATCTGAACGAATTCCAAGCCACTGGGCCACGTCTAGCATTGCGCTTATGTTAAGGAACGCGTACACTATTGATTGGCTGATTGTGTGGATTTGTATGTTTTCAACTCACACACGCATATATATATATATATATATATATATATATATATATATATATATATATATACATATATTTATATATATATAGCATTTCCAATTAGCAGCAGTTGTGGGTTCACACCAGGTTGACGATATCTTCCTTTAAATACATTTACTATTGTTGCTTTCTTTCTTTCTTTTTTTGTTTTGTTTCTTTTAGAGCGCGCGTTTAGCGGACGTTTGAGCAAGACAACAAGCAGTCAAGTTTTGCGACACATTTGTTAGGAAGAAGGTACGGAGTCACGGCTATGGAAGCGGCAACAGCCACTTTGGTTGGCGAGCCACAGTTGGCCACGGCACCCGAATTGCCCAGCACATCATCAAATGCCGGGGGCAATGGCAACAACAATTTAAATAACAATGGCCCGGACCGCGTGGACACGGACAACATTGGCTGGGCCAAAAAACCAACAGACTCCACATCTGAGCTGCGTCATCGGTCAACATCATATTCATTTACGGGCAGCGCCCTGGCCAGCGGCAATATGGCAGATCTGAGCGGCTTGGCCGCAAATGAAGCGACACCGTCGTCGTCATCAACAACAGCATCGGCATCAGCAACAGCACCAACAGCTGGACCCACTGGCGAGAGCGGCAGCAACAGCAACAGCAACAGCAACGACAAGGAGCAAAACGAGGAGTCACTGTACGAGTGCAATATTTGCTTGGACACAGCAAAGGATGCGGTGGTCAGCATGTGCGGCCATCTCTTCTGCTGGCCCTGCTTGCATCAGTGGCTACTAACACGACCCAATCGCAAGCTCTGCCCCGTTTGCAAGGCAGCCGTTGATAAGGATAAAGTTATACCACTTTATGGCCGCAATAGCACACGCCAAGAGGATCCACGGTACGTTCAACGCGGCGGCCAACAATAATGCAATTCAAACTAAATTGATTCCATCTATTTTTGTATTCTGCAGCAACAAGGTGCCGCCACGTCCTGCTGGCCAGCGCACAGAGCCAGAGCCAGCACCTGGTTTCCCGGGGTTTGGTTTTGGTGATAGCTTCCATGTATCTTTCGGCATTGGTGCTTTTCCCTTTGGTTTCTTTACATCATCGCTTAACTTCGGTGAGCCACGGCCAGCAGGTGAGCAATCCACATGAACACAAACCATATATTGCCATAAACTTACCTTGTGTTTACAATTATGTAGCGGCCAATCGCGGCACCACACAGTACGACGATGAACAGACGCTCTCCAGACTGTTTCTGTATCTCGCCTTTCTATGCATCGGCTGGCTGCTGTTTGCCTAGCAATCTCTGGGCAGCGCTGCTTTTAAATTAACAGAACAGGCCCCGCTACAGTAGCATTAAAACCAACAACAACAACAGCAACTACAACAACCACAACAACAATAACAACCCCAACTATAACAAGAACAACAGCCGCAATTACAACAAAGGAAACCAACAACAATAATGAAGATAGATTTGCAAAAACATTGCTCGAATGTGTGAAGAGCAGATAGAGAAAGTCCTACAACAACAGTCATTGAGGGAGCAAACCTCAACCGCTAAATTACTACAGTTAGTGTCCTTGTTATTTAACGACATGCTGTCTTTAAATTTTATTCCCAACTTTTAACCTTTTTCGTTTGATCCTGTCAATGTAATTTCATTATTTTTTTCCCCATTTGATATTTTGAAATTGTACCTTTTACAAGTTGAAGTTGAAGCATCGTCGAAGGGAGCGCTGAAGACACTAGAACTCAGCAAATTATGGATCGAGTGTAATGCATCAAAAGAATCCTTTCGTAATGTACTTTAAACGCAAACGATAAGAAACTAATATATATTAAACGAATATGAATTGTATAAATTAAAATTAAAATATAAAAAACTTACTTTGAAGCAAACCAACCAGCAAACAAAAAGAAAAAGACAACTCATTCTCTGACGAGTGCGAGAAACGAAAAAAGAAAACTAATTTGATTTCTATATACTTTGTATGTGCGCGATGCCCAAGTGAATTATTTTACGCAGTTTCAAGCTTTTGCGTTCAATATGTATGTGTATATGTATATGTAACAATAAAACTATAGTTAATGGCAATGCAATGTTGTATTTTGTTTGTTGTTTGTATTTTATGGTGTGCCATAGACAGTTGGCAGTTGGGCTGGTTCGAGTGCCGATGGCATGACATTGGTATTGGCATTGGCTTGATGGGCTATCTAGTTCATCTAAAAGTATATTATAAATTTGGAGAATCGCTGAATATCTGCGCTATATAATGATAATAATGATGATAATGATAATGATGTGCCAGATGTACATATGTTCAAAAATAGTTCAATATAATTTTCACAGATATTCTGAACGCAACGACCATTCAGTTCTTTTATCATATTGTTAGTTGCGAAACCAGTTTTGCTTGCCAGCTAAATTAAAACAAATGGACTCGTCATCATTTGAGATTTTTTAATATATTAAAATTTTTATTAATGCATTTCAGTGTAAAAATTAAAATGACACATTTTTTCCTTACATAAATTTCACATGTTTCTTTTCTCCCTTATTTGCGCTCGTTCGATTCTAGCATTTTGTTTGAACGACAAATATAAAACAAAATACATATACATATATCGTATATATACATATATATATATACATATATATATATATTTATATATGTATATATATATATACATATAGATCGATTCATACATATATAATATATAGCTTAAATCGTGAATTGCAATTATTCATATAAATATAATTGCAATTTTATTGTTTTGCATATTCACTGTTCATCCTTGCTTTGTTATTGTTTTCAGTTATCTTCTGCTTTAGAACTATTTATAAATTTATTAATAATTGATTTAAGCACTATTATTTTTTGTTTTCGTTTCTTCTTCTTTATATATATATATATATAAATATATATATATATATATATATATGTATACATATATATTTATAGTATATTACTGATGATGATGATGGTTGCTGATGATCTCATTCTTGCTTATTAAATTACAGTATATTTTCACAAAAAAAAAAAAAAATTAAATAAAATAATAAAATAAACATAAACATAATTTAATTTTCTATTTAGATAAAAATAGAACCCAAACATAACCTAAAATGTAGCATGGAGCGTGTTGGATAGAGGAAGTTACGGGGATAAGATTGCTGTTTAGTCGGGACATTACACATTTCCTGCTTTTGCACATAACTGTATATTTATACATATATATATACATATATATATATATATATATATGTATGTGTATTGCATATATGTATATTTCAAATAAACTTGAGCCAGAAAGTCAAGAGAAAAAAAAAACGAAAAAAAACATTGCCAATTCTAGAAAATTTCGATTTTTGGCCAAATCTAGTTGGCTTTATTGCTGTACAAATCAGATTTATACAAAATATTTAGCACAATCAGTTAACAAATTCCAAAGAGTCTGTGTGGCTCGGCTTTAGCCAAAAGTTTGTTTCGCTCGAGACAGTCTAAAACTAAGTAGCTCTCCGATTGCTTTGGGTACAAGGAGGACGCGGGGCTGAGTGGGGTAAGCAGGCGGGCAAAATATATATATAAAAATTTATATATATATATATATATGTATATATATTAAACTAAGATCTTAAGGTGGTTTCTAACTTGATACTGAACGGATTTTTTGTTGTTGTTTGCTTTGCTTCTTCAGATTCTTTGAAAGTGTTTAATGTGAGATTGACACAGAAAAAATTGAAAAACTATCGAGCTTTGTACAGGAAAAATAAAGTGAAAACACACACACCTGCATGAATACATATATAGCACTATACATATATGTATATATATATATATATATAACTATAACTGTATTTCTAGTTGTGTGAGAGTTTTTTGTGTTTTTTCTTTGTAATGGGCAAGAAGAACTTTTTGAAACAAGCTTTTTGGCTGTTGAAAACTCAAAAGGAAAAGAAACGAAAAAAAATGAAAATGAAAATGAAAAATCAATTTTCGCTGCCTGCCGTCCGTTCGACTTGTAATACTTTGCTTCTGTGTTAGGCACTATTTTTTATTTCATTTTTTTTTTTGTTTTGTTGTTTTAGTTTTCTCATTTTCGTGTTTATTTT
>JAWNON010000004.1:620000-655000 GCA_035045945.1 Drosophila anceps | reverse complement strand
GACCGGGTTGCCAAAATTGCTAAACCAGCCATGAAGCAGGTGCGATTGAGGGCGAAAGAGAGAGAGAGAGAGTGGGAGAGAGAGAAAAATCGTATGATTAATATAAATAAACGTTTTACAACACTTAGCTAAGCACGCTTTAATTGATATTGATCGATTGATATTGGTTACATAGCTGATGAGATTACGCATAGATGATTGATTGACTGACTGACTGACTGATTGATTGATTGATTGCCGATTGATTGACTGATTGATGATTACATACAAATACAAATAGACCAGCACGAATACATACTAAATTACTTGCATTATGCACAAACTAACGCAAAATATTAAATATTAATATTTACATTTCTATATATATAAATATAAATAGTTAGATATATATATATATATATATATATATATATATATATATATATATATATATATGTCGATTAATAATTGTTGTTGTTGGCATGTAATAACAAAAGCAAGGAGTCGATTTCAATGAGCAAGCGAGCGTTGAGCAGGTGGATTTTGGGCCTCAAGAAACACGAATAACGAGTAGCGAGTGGCGAGTCGACGAGTGGCGAGCGAGTAGACGAGTGAGTGAGAGAGAGAGAGAGAGAGAGAGAGAGTGACAAAGGGGCGAGTAACGAGTAGAGTGGCGAGTGGACGAATGACGAGTGTGTGAGCGAGTAAAGAGTGTGGAGAGTGGCGAGTAACATGTAGTCAATCACAAAAGGGGCGAGTAACAAGTGGAGTAGCGAGCAAACGTGTGTGTGGTGAATATAGAGATGGCAAAATGGCAATCGTATGCACGTTATGGACAACACAGAATGAGTTAAGCACCACAGAGAGCTAACCAATGCAGACAAGGGCGAGCGAAGCATGGCTGTGTGAGAGAGAAAGAAAGAGTGAGAGAGAGAGAGAGAGCAACAATGAGAAAGAGACAGCGATCAGAGATCAGCAAGGGAAAGAAGGAAGCAAAGACACGAAATGATATGAGAAAGAGAAGGAGAGAGAGAGAGAGAGAGCAACAGAGAGAGAGAGAGAGAGAGAGAGAGAGAGAGAGAGAGAGAGAGAGAGAGAGAGAGATAGAGAGACAAAGCTAGAGCGAGAGAGGCAGAGAAAGAGAGAGAAGGAGAGAAGGTGTATGTACACAAACATTTACGAGCATAAACGAATACACGAAACGCATGATGATCCGATGATCCGATGATCCAGCTAGCGAGCGCAATTAGAGCCAAACTTAAGTATTGCAGTTCGATCAGCTAATGAATTGTTGTTACAACTAATGAGTGTGAGTCGTGTTTAGCAGCTGTGTGAGCGTGAGTCGTGAGTCGTGTGTGCGTGTGCGTTGGCGTGTGGGTGGCCAATGGTGGCAAGGGTTATCGATGCGTATGCGAATGTGATGTGACGGAAGGACGCGTCTGGGCGAGAGCTGAGTGATCTTTGCTTTGTGGCTGTTAGTGGTTGCTGTTGTTGTTGTTTTTGTTTGCTTGGTTATTGTTGTTGTTGTTGCTTTTGGGTATTTGTACACCGATGTGAAGTGGCATTTTGGCGGTTCTGAGTGGTTCGTATGCTTAGCTTGGATAACTTGAATCTGTTGTTGCTTACGCCCGGATACAACGGCGGATGGTGCAATGGCGGCGGCGGCGGCGGCGGCAGCGGTGGCTCAGCCACAGATGGTGACACTGCACCTGTTGTTGCACCACTTGACTGCTGTTGTTGCTGCTGATGGTGCTGCTGCTGTTGTTGTTGTTGCAGGTGTTGGTGCTGCTGTTGTTGGTGGTGCTGCTGGTGCTGGTGCTGCTGCTGCTGTAGGTGGTAAACTGCTGCAACGGCCGCCGCATGTTGCTGATGATGTGGATGCATATGGCTATGCGTGTGGTGCGGCATATTGTGATGGGAATGGTGGGCTTGGTGGTGGTGGTGGTTGTGGTGGTGGAGTCGTGGCGACGACGACGACGACGATGACGACGGCGGCACTGCAACGGAGTTGGATGCGGCTGCACCAACACCGCCAGCAGCAGCAGCACCAGCACCACCACCTCCACCACCAGCAGCTGCAGCCGCCGCCGCTGCTGCCGCCGCCGGTGACTGTGCAACAGCGGCAGCAGCAGCAGCAGCAGCAGCAGCTGCAGCCGCTGCGGCAGCTGCCACACCCACCTGATGGTGGTGGTGCGGATGATGATGGTGGTGGTGGTGGTGGTGTAGGTGCGGATGGTGCGGATGCTGATGGTGCGCAGGTTGCGGCAGATGCTTCGAATGCTGGTGCACGCCCGCCGTCAGCGCCGAGGCGGCCAAAGCTAGATTATTGGCCGCCTGAGCGGACACAATTTGTGAACTGGTCATTGAGCTCATGGCCTGCAGCGTTTGCTCTTTCTCATTAAGTAAATGCAAGGATACACCATTTGGTTCCTGGAAAACAGATTGTCATTTTGTTTGTTGGGTCTCCTGTGTGTGGGCGTGTAGTTGTGTGTGTGTGTGTGTGTGTGTAGGTGTGTGTGTCTGTGTGTGTGTGTATAGAGAGAGAGAGAGAGAGATGTGACGACACACTCAAGCATTATCAATTCTAAAATAGAGCTGCGCAGACAGACGTCACTTGGCTGGGGGGAAAACTCACATATGGATAAACATGAAAGCCACAAAACTCGGCTGCAGACGCCGCCTAGCACCAATACACGCAGCACACAAGCCACCTGTCTATGTGTGTGTGTGTGTGTCTGTGTCTGTGTATGTGTGTGTCTGATAATGAACTGAACAATTTGTATACTATATATATATATATATATATATATATATATATATATATATATATATATATATATATATATATATATATATATATATATATATATATATATATATATATATATATATATATATATATATATATATATATATATATATATATATATATATATATATATATATATATATATATATATATATATATGTATATATAGATATATATATATATATATATATATATTTGACTGAATCTGCTGAACTGGGCTCCACTTGCAACTGAGAAACTCTTCCTTGCTTTTGATGCTCTTCGGCTAGATTTTCTTTTTAGACAAATTTTCAGAGAGACAGAGAGAGAGAGCAGAGTTAAGCTCACACACAGAGCGAGAGAGCGAGATAGAGAAAGAGACATGGTGTGAGCTTAACTTTACTTTTGCAACTTTGATCAAGAATTTATTGTATGTACTTATGCAAAGCATGTGGACAATTGACGTATGGCAAATTGATTGCTAAACTCAGTTTGTTCTTTATATTTGGAATATTTATAATATAGTTATATAGATATAGATATGGAGATACATATATGTATGTGGCACACTTACGACTTTGATTTTGGCTTGAATTTCACGGAGTTTCCGTCTGGCGAGCACTTGGATATGGGAGCTGACTTGTTTGCGGGTTCTCGTCTTGCCCGTGCGCAGTTTGATGTAACGCGCGATCAGCTCGTTGCGGCCTATAAAAAACAAAAACGGCAAAAGCAACACAAATTTGTTAATTTAAAACTGAAAATTTGTAATTTGTAATAAATCAATAAATATAAGCAGCAATGCAATCTCAGGCAAACACACAATGGAGAACTTGCACATTTCATCAGATATCGATGCAGATCGAGCATAGTCGCACTATAATACAGATACCACATACATATATGCAATGTATATATATATATATGTGTATATAACTGTAATATAGATATACTCGTCTAGCTACACATTTCTTGCGCCTAGTCAGGCATAAATCTAGCCCAAGTTACGCTTCCCTGCAGACCATATTGAGCAGACTTCTTACACATTTGGAAAATATTTAACCATATATTTTGTATCCATATAATTTTTTTTATTTCTCTAATTTCATTTCAAACATATTTCACATAACATTTGTATGGGATTCTAATAAAAATATCAAAAATAAATATGTTAAATTTTTTTTTATTCAGTTTAAAAATATGTTAAACATTTCAAAACCTTTTTTTTTTTTTTTGGTTTTTTGGGGAGAGTTTTGAAATTCCATTGAAAGTTGTTTGTGCATGGATCAAACAAGGCAACAGCAACAAATAATAATTCATTTCGCTTGAGCCAGTCAGAGTCAGAATCAGAGTCACAGTTAGAGTCGAAGTCGAAGTCGAAGTCGCAGTCGCAGTCGCAGTCGCAGTCGGAGTGGCATGATTAAAGCGCTTTAATGAGAATGGGAAATATTTTTAGAATCAACATCATCAGCAGCAACAGCAGCAACAGCAGCAGCATCTGGGGATGCGACTGAGGAAAAAAAATCCTATGGGATGAATGAATCAAATGCTGCTTCAGTTCTGTCGCTTGCCGCTTGCTGCTTGCCGCGTGCTGCTTGGCTCACAAATTTCATTGAAAGCCCAACGACATTTTCACGTGCCGACAGAATGCGGCCCCGACTGACGTCAGTGTCGCCGTCGCCATCGTCGTTGCCGTCGTCGTTGCCGTCGTCGTTGCCTTGCCATTGCCCCACTGTCGGCTGGCTAGGTAGCTGGGGTTGGCGGGCGTGGGTGGGTGGGTCATCCTTTAGCTTGTGCTTTGGCAGCCGTAAGACACCATCCTGCCGCCCAAACCCAGAGCCATACCCACACCCAGACCCAGACCCAGACCCGTCAGCGATCCAGCTTTTATTGTACACACGCTTATGCGTTCACTAATTACATTCTTGGCATAGTTTCAGTTCTAACCGAATAAAATTATTTTCAGCGACTCAAACCCCGTCACAGCACAGAACAGCACAGCACAGGCAAGCACAGCCAGCCAAGCACACGCATATTGCCGGATCCGGGCGCTCAAGCTCCGGGCTGCTGTTGGTGGTGAGGTTCGTTGGTTTGGTTTGGTTTGGTTTGGTCGGTCGTTCAGTCGCTCGTTCGTTCGTTCATTCGCAGCGCTGTGGGTACGGTTAAGAATTACTAGCACAAGGAACAGACACACACACACACACACACACACACAGACAGAGACAGAGACACTGACACACACACACACACAGCCATACAGCCACCCAAGCAACCCACCACCTTTTGAATGTCCTAAGAACGTCAGCGCTAGGGAGCAAGTCAATGAAGCTGCACGAAGCGGAACCAGTTTCATATATGGAACAAAACTGAGCTCTGGAACTAGTTCATATATGTACATATGTATGTAGTTAGATTTCATATATTTTAAACAAAATCTGAGCAGTTCTTAAGGTAATAGTTCATCTGACTGGTTCATACTGACAGCATTCTATGCTAATAGAATATACAATACTTACAATGAATTTACAAGTGAACTTTTTTTAGTGAACTAGTTCATAAATGTGTTCAATTCTATGTATTCATTACATAATAACATATATGTGTAGGACAATTGCTTAATTGTAATTAGTTCACGCAATGAACTGGTTCATATGACTAGCTCCAAATTTGGCATATAATGAAATTATGTCTTAAGCATTTTAATGCAGGAAATTCCTATACTTAACACGCATAAGCATGTGAACTAGTTCAGTGAACTGGCTCCAAAATGTTCAAGAAAATAATAGCTTTGCATACGTATGACTATATGATTATTGCATATTTGAACTGATTACACAACGCACGCAGCTCACATGACTGGTTCACATGACAAGTTCCAGCCATTGTTGTGCAGCCCTAGCCATGAATAGATGCCAAGTAACGTAGCAAGTCCTCAACGGCTTTACCCTCACACAAGCTCACGCCCTCACAGTCTCACACCCACTCCACACACACACACACACACACACACACAAGCGCGAACAATATGCATATACTTAATATGAATAGGAAGAGCGAAGCATTTCAATTTCTTTACGCTTTAAATCTTTGCAAATCGATGGGCCATGGCCCAAAAAAAGAAGAGGAAGAGCGGAATTCAAATGGAATTTATGGCAAAACTTTATGTGCGACACAAATATACAAACTTGTGTGTCTCTCTCGCTCTCTCGCTCTCTCTCTTTCTCTCTCTCTCTCTCTCTCTCTCTCTCTCTCTCTCTCTCTCTCTCTCTCTCTCTTTTAGAACATTACTTTAATTATAGAGTATTGTGTGCAGCACATTGTGTTTAGCCTGCATGACTAATGGAAACGAATCACGTTAAGTGTTTCCTAATGACACGAACGTTTCGCTTTAAACTGAATTCGTTGGGAGTTCAAAGTTTTAAATTCATTAACATCGTATCTGGGTTATCTTGGAATCAATCAAAACGAGTGCACAGCGAGTGCCCAGCAGCAGCAGCAGCAGCAGCAAGTCGACGACAGTTGAAATCGTTGACATGTGTCAATTGAATTGTTGCTATCGAGCAACAATGACAAATGTTAATTTATGCTGACCCCACAGGCTTTATTGCAGCTCACAATTATTTAATTGATAGCCATTGAGTTGACAAAGACGACGATGATGCTGTTGCTGAAGACGATGATGATGCCGATGATGATGATGATGAGGACACAGGTGCTGCACTCACTCACTCAACAATTGCTCTGAGTGTAAACTGTCTCACTTGAGCCTTTGCTAAATATTCTTAATAGAATTCACTTTAATTAATCAAATGCAAATTTTCATTTATTCAATTTCAGATTTATTAACTCAAATATTTTAATGCCAACTCAATGCGAGGTGACAAAATATTCAGCAAAATGCCCTGAAGCTGAGCTCGCATGCCTTGCAGGCTGCCCAAATGCGAGGAGTGATACTACTTGCGATATCTATATATGAGCAGCGGCTTAAGTTATCGATAACTGGCAGTTATTGAAACATTTAATTATGTTTGCCATTTGATTAGGAATCGTAAATACTGTTGAATGTGCCTTTAATATGTGGCTTATGTGGATTATTTGAAATGTCTATAATTTAGTATTTGTGCCTAAGTCGCCTTTGCGCATATTCAATTTTTTAGTCGATTTCACACACTTCCATCCCTCAAATGCTTACATATGCAAGTCACATATAGCAGCAGCACACATACACACACATGTACACACATACACACACATACATACACACATGTCTGTGTACCCATTAAAAACTGTGCTCATATTTAAATGTGACAAAGGTTAATCAGTCAATTGAAGTGGCGTTGCTTTCCATATTATTAGACAGATATATGCATATTTGTATATACAAACATAGATATATTAGCATATATGTAAGACATACAAACATACATATATATAACAGCTTATGGGCTTAACTGCTAGAATACTAGTACTGAGGACGGCATTGAAGGCGGAGCTGAACAAGATCCTAGAAACTGATTTTTTGGATTGCAAAAAAACTTAGCGCAAAGTTTATAATATTTAACGGGTTTATAATACTGTACTGAAGCATGCAAAATAGATATTCAAGAATAAATAAATAATAAAAATAAAAATAGTAAAAATAAAAGATAATACAAAAAATTATAATAATTATAAATAATACAGAAAATAATAAAAATAATAAAAAAAAAACAATAAAAAATAATATTAAAAATAAATAAATGCATAAATGATAAAAGGTAAAAAATAATTAAAAAATAAAAATAAAAATTAATTAAATAAAATAGATATTAAAGCATAAATAAATAATAGTAGTAATAATAAAAGATAAGACAAATAAAATTACAATAAAAAATAATAATTAAAAATAAATCAAGAAAAATGATAATAATTAAAAAGTATTAAAATAATAAAAATAAATAAATAAAATAAATATTAAAGCTTAAAAAAATTATGAAAAAAATAATAAAAAATTTTACAAAAATAGTAACAATCAAAAATAAATAATAAAAATGATAATAATTAAAAAAAAAAAATAAATAATATAAACAAATTAAAAATAATTTAAGAAAAACACATAATTCCTCGTATTTCTATAGTTTTTTTTTAAGTATATGAAATAAATTTTAAATTAATTTACTTTTTTTTTTTAAATAGATTAGATTTAGATATAGATATAGAAGTTGATAAAACTTGCTCTAATATCTGATCAAACTTAAAAATCTAAACAAAACTTTGATTAAGTTTAAAGGTCAATTTGTAACAAAATATTTAACATTACTTGGCAGCATTTGGCTTTAGACAGTATTAGGCAAGCGAGAGAGAGAGAGAGAGAGAGGGCGAAAGAGAGGGAAAGAGAGAGCGCCTGTGGTACGTTATGCAACACTGAATTTTAAGGACTTTTATGCACATGCTTGATGCTTGCATGTTGATTGAGGGTGCCATGCCATGAGCAAAAAAAAAAGCTGAAGAGCTATATGCATACATCAATATGCGCATGCATACATGTATTTATGTATGTGTGTGCGTGTGTGTGTGTGTGTGTGTGTATTGGGAAAATATTGAATGCTGCGCTGGCAATTTGGCTACCACTTAAAATCAGTGGCCAAAGCTAATCAAGAGCAGCTATTCACAGTGCGAAAATGCACACACACACACAGATATGCATGTATTGAATGTGCATGTGTGTGTGTGTGTGTGTGTGTGTGTGTGTGTGTGTGTGTGTGTGTGTGTGTGTTGTGTGTGTGATAATCCGACTAAGTCGCCACTAGGCGGCGGCGGTGGTGGCAGCGCCGCCGCATATTTGCGGCAGCGACGAGCACAAAGTTTTAGGCCACAAATTTCACAGCAGACAGGCAGCCAGCCCAGAGAGCCAGTCCCTAGAACACGAAGCTTTGCCTGCCTGCCTGCTGCATGCAGCTGTCCATCCGATTGTCATGTGTCATAATCAGCCCGAAATGGGTGGGTGGCTGGCTGTGTGTGTGTGTGTGTGTGTGTGTTTGTGTGTGTGTGCATGCTCAGTGACTATGTAAATATTTTGAAAATTAACAACCAAACAATGGTTATATTTTCACACATAACGTAACAGCGACAGCAGCAGAGTCAACCAAACGCTTGCTGCCGCACGCCTCCGCGTGCTCCCAAAAAAAAAAACTTCTGCTAATCCGCTGCACCGCGAACACCAACGCCAATAGCAACACCAACAGCAACGCCAACAACTAAAGCTTTGTTGTCTCGTGTTTAGCCTGCAGGCCAAAAACATTTTTCCAATTTCCCAACAACAACAACAACGCGTTTTTCCCGTTTATACGCTTAGCCGGCCTTTGCATTGGCAGGCAGCATTTCGTGCAGCTGGCGAGCATCAAGGAATTTGCAGAGTGGCTGCAAAAGCCACGTGTTGGCAATAAATAAAACTTTAGCCGCCTCTTGTCACAATGTTTTTCCGAATATTTAGCAATCTGGTTAACAGAGAGACATAGAGAGAGAGAGAGAGAGAGAGCGGGAGGGAGAGCGAATGAGAGAGCCTAAACGAATCGATTGCCGCAATCGCAGCAATAATACGTACAAATAGCAGCTAATTGCCCAACTGGTTGGCATTAAAAGCGAGTAAAAGCTGATCTATATAAATGCACTAAAATGCGCACAAGATTTATAGATTGACAACACACACATTCGTAAAACTATATACGCGCATACATATATATAAACATACATATATCACTTTCAAATTGCTATAGATCAAGCATAAAAAGTTTGTTAATGTGCCTTTGTTGCATTGCTGAGAATTGCGGAGAGGGGCGGTAGTCAAAGGAAGTTGGCGAAGTGAGTAAAGTTGAGAAACAGAATATTTATATATATATATATATATATATACATAAGCATATATATCGATATGCACATACTTCTATATATATCCAGGTGTGTTCATGAAAATAGTAGTGCGACTGAGCACTTGGCATTTCAGTCGCACTACTATTTCTATGACCACAACTCTATATGATCTATATGATCCAAAACAAAGCACAAATTTCAGAAGACCTACTGAGTAGGTCCTCCATAAATAAATGTGCCAAAGATTATTTATATTACATGCTATTGACTATATATATATATCCAGGTGTGTTCATGAAAATAGTAGTGCGACTGAGCACTTGGCATTTCAGTCGCACTACTATTTCTATGACCACAACTCTATATGATCTATATGATCCAAAACAAAGCACAAATTTCAGAAGACCTACTGAGTAGGTCCTCCATAAATAAATGTGCCAAAGATTATTTATATTACATGCTATTGACTATATATATATATCCAGGTGTGTTCATGAAAATAGTAGTGCGACTGAGCACTTGGCATTTCAGTCGCACTACTATTTCTATGACCACAACTCTATATGATCTATATGATCCAAAATAAAGCACAAATTTCGTGAGACCTACTGAGTAGGTCCTCCATAAATAAATGTGCCAAATATTATTTATATTACATGCTATTGACTATATATATATATCCAGGTGTGTTCATGAAAATAGTAGTGCGACTGAGCACTTGGCATTTCAGTCGCACTACTATTTCTATGACCACAACTCTATATGATCTATATGATCCAAAACAAAGCACAAATTTCGTGAGACCTACTGAGTAGGTCCTCCATAAAAAAATGTGCCAAATATTATTTATATTACATGCTATTGACTAGTATCAATTCCTCAATTTCTGTTTGTATTTCTATTTAAGTAACGCCGTAAGTCCGAGGCAATCTATTGATTTTTCCATAGTTCTTTATATCAATGAATGTATATGTATATTGCATACTGTTTAAAGTAAGCTTTGCCAAATCAACTATAGAACATTCTCATATATATATATATATATATACCTATATATATAAGCTATACATAGAATTGGTATAACAATGCTGAAACAGGTCAACAAATCACTCGGACTTGGAGCAAGGTAAATGTGGCGTGGGGCACTGGGCATGTGGCATGAGGCACGAGGCACGAGGCACTTTGCCGGCCCAGCTTTGTTTGGCTAAATACAAAAGCAAGCTGTAGTCGCTGTAGTCGCTGTAGTGCTGTGCAATGAAGGTGTCAGCAGCTCATGCTGAGCCGAGGGCAAGGTAAGCCAAAGTGAAAAGTGAAAATTAATTACTTGGCTCAAATACAAAAACAATTCAAGCAATGAACATGGATACGGACATGGCCATGGCTTGAGCTCTAGCCGAAAAACACACAGCATGCGTGTGTGTGTGTGTGTGTGTGTGTGTGTGTGTGTGTGTGTGTGTGTGTGTGTGTGTGTGTGTGTGTGTGTGTGTGTGTGTGTGTGTGCTTTCATGCAACAAGCATGCAGTCAAAGGACGAATGGGCGAGACCGAGCATAAAATGAAAACAATATCCACTGGGACATAAATTACAAAACTTGTTGTTTATGCGTGTAGACGTCTCAAATAAAACACACCAACACACACACACACACACCAACACACACACACACAGGATGCGACTAGCAGCAGCAGCAGCAGCAGCAGCAGCAGCAGCAACAGCAGCAACAGCGGGCAGCAGTAAGCGAACATTACCAGGCCGTGCCTATCTCTCTTTCGCTCTGTTTGAGAATCAAAGAGAAGAGCGGCGTGTAGGACGGCGCGTGGGGGCAAGGGCGCAGCATTCTCACAATTTGCTGTCGTAATTCCATTGAGCCGCCATTTGGGTGCGGCAGCAACAGACGAAGACAACACGCCGCAGGCGTCGTATGTCCTTTTAGCTTTTATTGTAAATGCTACAACAGCACCCGCTGCACACTCCACACCTGTACACACACAGGCACAGGCACAGGCACACAACACACACACACACATGGCACACGGCTTACAGTTCACGTTTACAATTTTAGTTGTCAGCACATTTAGCTCGACGGCAAAGCGTTTTGCGGCACAGTGTCAAAGTTTGAACGCTGCTGCCATCGCCTGTTGCCATATCCAAGCCCAGCTCCACCAGACCACCCAACCACCCAACCATCTAGCCACCTAGCCACCCAGCCACCCACAGCCAGCAACCTGGGCACAAAGCGCTTTGACACAACTTTCAGCTCAAGGTTCAAAGTACGGAATTTATGTTTTCTTTACACGGCCCGCCGCAAACATACGCAAAAAACAAAAAAAAAACCAAACACAAGTAAGAATGCGCTGACTTTTTCCGGATGAGCATGACCAACAGATACCCTATAAAAATTTATATTTATTGTTATACATTGCTCTTTTGTTTTTACATATTTTTCTTTTATTTTTGTATTATTTATTTTATTTTTAATTTTTTTTATATATTTCTCTTTTGTTTTTATATATTTTTCTTTTATTTTTATATATTACTTATTTTATTTTTAATTTTTTTTTTTATATATTTCTCCTTTGTTTTTATATATTTTTCTTTTATTTTTATATTATATATTTATTTTTATATTTTTTTCATTTATATTTATTTTCTTTAGTTTTTAAATATTTTTCTTTAAGTTTTTATCTTTTACTTTTATTTATTTTTCCTTTATTGTCAAATTTTTTATTATATACATTTTTTTTACATTTTATTTTTATAAATTTTTCCTTCAGATATTTTTCTTTTATTTTTATATTTTTTCTTTTATTTTTTTATATGTTTATTTCTTTTTTAATTTAATATACATATCTATATAATTTTCTTAAGCTGTGAAGATAACGAAATGATTGCTTCTAGTTTTTTTACAGGGTATTAGAACACAAACAATGGAACCAAGCTGCGGCAACCACAAAATTCCTGTTTGTTTTCTGTTTTTACCCACCCAACCAATGTGCACACTCACACACACACACACACACACACACACACACACACACACACACACACACACACACACACACACACACACACACACACACACACACACACACACATACAAACGCACAAAAGGCTACAGAGCCAAAGACAGAGAGAGAGAGAGAGAGAGAAAGAGAGAGGGATATATAAAAGTAGTAGAGTAAAACTTTGCGAGCAGTTTGTTATTAAATTCATAGTCAAGCAAAGTCTTTCTCTCTCTCCCTCTCATTCCTTTCCCCCACCCCCCCCCCCCTCCCTCCACACCCTTTCGCTACACCTTCAGCTAGCTTGACATATAATAGAAATTTCGAAAAGTGCATCACTTACCATACATTTTACCCTCATCGGATAATATAATCTTTCTGCGTCCACATGGTGGATATATTGACAGTGCCTCTTGAAAGCTTTGCTCAATGTCCGGACTCCAGACACCTTCGGCATCGGCGGATGATAAATCCTTTTCGTCCTGCAAGAAGAAACGCAAACGTTCATCAGTTGGTTCAGTTGTCACACAGCACTAGCTTCATATATATATGCGTATCTATAGCTATATCTATATCTATGTGACTGTAGCGCCTGGCACTTTGCTCTAATTAGAAGGTCAATTTGATTAATTCCCCATGTTCATCGATTATTTATCGATTGGCAGGCGTAATTTGATCGATTTGTGTCAACTGTCGGCAGCTACTTGAATATGTGGGGGGACCAAGAATAAATGCAATTTGTTCAATTATATTCAATCCAGCAAAGGTAATTTACCCTTTGAATTGGCATTGCCTGCGCATTACGCGCTGAGGCATATTCAATTCCAATTCCACTTCCAATTCAAATAGAAAATTACGTTCGAAATTGAAGCATTAAGGAAAGACAAGGAAAACTCTTGATATCCTTATAGACAAAGTGGTTGGACGGGTGTACATATGTATATTAAGATATATAGTCAACGAATTTGAAGTGATTGAAGATATATATTTTAAAGACAAAATATTCTCGGATACAGTTTCTAGTTAACTCTTTACTATATTGATAGGGCTTTAGTTAGTTTTTTTTTTATAGAGTTAAAATACATATAGAAAAAACTCTAGCTTTAAGCTAACTTTCTATTCTGTTGAATTGAAAATATTCTAGTTTTTTTACTCTATTTATAGTATTTTATAGACATATATGTATGTGTATATAAGATAATCTAATGAGCTGATAAACTGAAACTATATTTGTATAGTTCTAGAGATCTATAAAGATATTTAGCAGACCATCTGGTACACTAAAGTATAGTATTTCTATAGTTCTATATTCTATATATTTGGAAAATAATCTGATAAGCTGAAGCTATATTTGTGTAGTGCTATAGATCTATAATTCTATAGCTATATCTAGATATATAGAAGATAATCTGAGACTGAAACTATAATCTGATAAACTGAAACTACATAAAAATGTAGGCTATACAAATAGATCTATATATCTATAAAGAAACTTAGAAGATAATCCGATAAGCTGAAACTATACTTGCATAGTTTTATAGATCTATATAGAGATATATAGAAAATGGTCTGATAAACTAAAACTAAAATCTGATCAACTAAAACTGCAATCCGATTAAATGAAACAATATATGCATATGTATTGCATATAGTTTTATCGATCTCAAGTTCCATAATTCCATTTGATTATGTTTGGATAACATAACTATAGATATAGGCATATATAATCTAGTTCTTTGGGAAGTCAGCAAATATATTTCAACTTTTTTGTAGTTTTTTTTTTTTTTTTTTTTTTTTTTTTTGTAGTTATTTATTGTTTCTACTTACATCGCTCATATCGCCAACATCCAAGTTTTTACTGTCCACCATGCTGCCATTTGTGTCTGCCGATCCCAGGGGACCAGGAGGACCGGCATTCACTGGCGGCCACGGAGATGGTATGGTGCCGGGTCCAACTGCAATAACAAAACAAAACAAAACAAATCAAAAAACAGATGAAAAAAAAGAAAACAATTTAGAAACCGATTTTGGTGAATTGTGTGTGGAGTGGAGTGGAGTGGAGTGGAGTGGAGTGGAGTGGAGTGGAGTGCGGGATCTGTCACAAGTTTTAAGTGCGGTCGCAGCAACATAAATCTGTGTCATACGCGCCCAAGCCGCTCCAGCCCATCCCCAACCGGAACAGAACACGTTCTGACCAAAAACCTGTACAGCAACCAGCCATGGCCCGTGGTGTTGATATGCATTATGAATTTGCGTGCTGTGTGTGCGAGATGAAAAGCGCTTCAGCACGCACTTAAGTACGTTTTTCATTTGATATATTTAACAATGGTGCCACATACATATGCGTGTGCGTGTGTGTGGGTGGTTGGTGGGCGTGTCGGCGCATAGTTAAACCAACGAGACAATCAACGCGTCTACTCCAAATTGATAATAATCATTTACCATGGCTGAGCACAAGTGCATAATCATTTGGCTAAGCGAGTGCCAGACACGCACACACACACACACACACACACACACACACACAAGTGGCATGTTGTGCATGTGTATGTGTATGTGTGTGTGTGTGTGTGCGTATCATCTTGACTGTGTCCTGGCTTTTAACAGTTCAATAGCCAAGTTTAATGGCAGAGCTCAAGTTGTAAGTAGCCAAGAATTAGCAGCTATTAAACATACATTAGTCAGCTATAAGCGGTGCACACTGTACCTATGTATAACTGTTCTATAGAGATGTGGATTAAAGTTATTATTGGAATTTGAATATACATGTATATATATATATGTTTATGTTGTTGTAGGTCTTGTTTGGGCTCTGCTCTAACAACGAGCAATTTCATATTTTAGTTTCAGTTTTTAAGCTCCAAAATGGAAAATGGAAAATGGAATTATCTGAGACAGTTTTCTGATTTCTGACGATACAGCAGATATAGCATGGCAAAAGTTTTGATCTTTTAAGCTGGAGCTAAGTCATGTTGCATACACAGCCAAAAACTTAAGATGTTTAGGTGTGTAAGGACTAAGATCTTGTCGTGCGAGGACTATTTGAATAAAGCATCAGAGCAAGGCTACTTCTAGGAGGATATCTATAAAGTAGAGCTATTAGAGATAATCCATGGCAATATGTAGCCTATAATAGTCGATAGTCCTTAGTTGTACTAGAGACTACTCTCGAGACTACTTCTCTGGTAGAGTCTCTTCAGTCTCTCTCTAGTAGACTCTCGAGTCTCTCTCTAGTAGAGTCTCTAGTCTCTCTCTATTAGACTCTCGAGTCTTCCTCAAGTATCTAGTAGACTCTCGAGACTCTCAGTTCCTCTCTAGTATAGTCTTGAGTCTCTCCCTGTAGTTTCTCGTAGTCCATAGCTATAGTCTATAGTAGTTTTCGGTAGTCCATATGACAATGTAGTCTACAGTAGTCTACAGTAGTCTACAGTAGTCTACAGTAGTCTACAGTAGTCTACAGTAGTCTACAGTAGTCTACAGTAGTCTACAGTAGTCTACAGTAGTCTACAGTAGTCTACAGTAGTCTACAGTAGTCTACAGTAGTCTACAGTAGTCTACAGTAGTCTACAGTAGTCTACAGTAGTCTACAGTAGTCTACGTATATCCAATAATCCCAACTATAACTGGACTTCAATTCAGTATCCCCTTCTATATTGATCCTTTCCACATATGTATATCAGTTATGTATATATTACCAAGTCAAAATCTATATATCTTTCTGTTTACCAATTAAAGATCTTAGCTAACTATATACAGCATATGGAGTAAATATATATATGATAATACAAATATATAAAAAATACCAGATAATTTGGCTAAATATTGATAAAATCCCAATTGACCTGAGCGCACTTACTGAGCCACATACACATACATATACACATATATATATAGAGAGAGAGAGAGATAATATTAGCTAACAGAAGTTGCTCAAAGAGAAAACGGAAGGTTATTAAGGCTTTGCCCGCTACCTGTGCGCCTGTGTTGGCACTCAGGTAGGCGTAGGCCACAGTAGTTGGGCCATGGCGTTCAAGGTGTCGTCGCACTCACCGGACAATGTCTTAAATTCCTCGAGGGAATCCAAATGTTTGGAGAACGGCGCCAATTTGGAGCCGTTATCTGAGTCGCTCTTCAAATAAATCTTGATACTAAGTCACAGCACAGACAAAAAAAAAAAAACAAAACAAAAAACTATTTGAAACACAATTTTTTAACAATTTAAATGTATTTTTTCTTCTTCTTCTGCGGCTTTTTTTTTTTGGCAATTTCACGAGGCGAATCTGTGTCGCATTTTCTGCAGGTGTGGGGCGGAGGCGCTCGATGGTTGGGGGCGAGGCGAGGCGAGGCGAGACGTGGCGAGGCGAAGCGGTGCGGGGCGGTGCGGGCGGGGCGAGGCGGTGCAGCGTTTAAGCGCTATTTAGGTGAGACGCGAGCGAAACGTTGGTAAATCTAAGAAAACGCGTCTGTGTGATTGAAACGCGCTATGGAAACTGAAATGCCTTTTATTTTTCACTAATTTTTTTCGGTTTTTGTTTTGTGCGCTCCTTTGGCCGCCGCCGCTGCTGCTGCTGCTGCTGCTGCCACAGGGGATGGTTGGCAGCGCGACAGGATGCAGTCCCAGTTCAAGGCATAGCCAGTGCCGCACAAACACACACACACACACACTCAAACACACACACACACACACACAATTAGGGGAAGGCAACCAAAAATGCCAGCGTCGATGGCGACGGCAACTGCGACTGCGACTGCGACGCGTCGTGCGTCATGGTATATGAGAATCAGGGAAATTCCAAGAATCGCCAGCAAAGAAATTTCATTTCAAATCATGTTTTTTAGACTGCCCCGCCACGCCCGCCACGCCCGCCTCGCCCCGACTCTGTCTTAGGCCAGCGCAAAGCTGGTCAAAGCTTCAAAGCAACTGTACACACACGCACGCACGCACAGTGCACAGTGTAGATCGGGCATACGTAGGGGTTAGAGGGTGCACAGCAACAACAGCAACAACAGCAATAACAACAAGGACGACAAGGACAACCCGATAAAAACGGCGCAACTATTTAATAATAATGCACGGCTGCATTGCCGCCACGCCACGGCTTGGCCGACTAACAACAGGGTTGCTTGACGTGTTATAGGCCTCATAGGGGTGACTATGCCATTTTTCATAATCTCACACACATAGCGAAAGAGAGAGAGAGAGAGAGAGAGAGAGAAAACTCTGGCTGTTTGTACATTTTATCATATTCAATTTTGGGCTACAAACATTTCCGGTTCATTATAATTTCCAATTAGACAAGACTTAGGCTTGACTCGCAGACTCGCAGACTCGGCGACTCGGTAAATCGAAATGCGGCTCAGTCCCGACTTACAGCTGCCATTGTTGAGGCTGTGCATTAATAAGGCAATGTGCGTGTGTGTGCTGTCCTTACCACCCTTGCTCTGGCAATTGGAATTTATGGTATTTATTATTTTCGCTTGCATTTCTCTATTTTCCTGCGCTTGTGACTAGGAACAGCTGTGCGAGACGCTTTGTTGCTGCTGCTGTTGATGGTGGTGGAGTTGTTGTCGGTGGTGGTGGTGGTGGTGGTGCTGCTGCTGCTGCTGATGATGGTGGTGGTGGTGGTCTTCCCGTTGCAGGATCAGTCACCCCACTTATGTGTGCATGTGCATGTGTGTGTGTGTGTGTGTGTGTGTGTGTGTGTGTGTGTGCGTGTGCTCATGATACGTGCGCTGTTATGCTGCCCATTAATGGGGTGATCTCTATTCAAATCTCAACTGCAGCCCACGGCACATATCAAAAATGCACAAAAAATGTTGCCGATCGGTTTGTTGATACCCTGTAAAAAGCTGCATTCTATGCTTTGAACTACGGCTGGGCACGCGCGCTTCAGCTCTAATAAATATATGAATATAAAGTTCTGATTCGTTAGCCCATCCATCTCTTCTTGAGTTTCGCTTCTTCAATCAGATTTCTCAAAACTTGTTCGTTAGTTTTTGGCTTAAGACAATTGTGTTTACTTGATATACCCTGTTGACAGCTTGTTTTGTGTATATAGACCAGGTAAATACCCAGCAAACAATCAGGAAAAGCAAATCTTTCAATTTGCTTTGAATATAAACTTTTTTTTCAATTTTTTTAAATATATTTGCTATAAATATTTCTATGCATTAAAGTTTTTTTTTTAAGAATTTATGTTGTGTTTTTTATTTATTTTATATTGTTTGAAAATAAGACAATTCCCACAAAATATGGATTCAGATTCAGTTTGAAGCTCTCTAAGCTCGCCTTAAGTTTCGCTTCGTAAACTCGCTTTTTCACACCTGTTTAGTTAGTTTTCAGCTAAAGCCGCAATCAGGAAAGACAAATCTTAAAATATGTTTTGGATTTAAGTTTAACAAAAATATTGGAAATATATTTTCATTTTTTTTTTATAATTTTGTATTTTTTATATTTTTTAATTTTTTTTTAATTATATTATCAATATATATATTTTTTAATTTTTTTTAAATTATATTATATACATATATTTTTTATATTTGATAATTTTTATATTTTTTTCATATTTAATATTTTTTATTTTTCATAATTTTTTTTATATTTTTTCACATTTTATATTTTTTATCTTTATAATTTTTTTTTATATTTTTTACATTTTGTATTTTTTTTATTTTTTCTAATTTTTCTTCATATTTTATAGTTTTTATTTACATTTTTTTCATATTTTGTAATTTTTCTATATTTTTTTTTCTATTTTATAGTAATTTTTTAAGAATTTATTTTGAATTTTCTTTATTTTCATAATTTTGACTTTTTTTATATATATTATATTAACAAAACTCTAACAAGATATTGTTTGAGGTTCAGTTAACTCTCAAGAACTCTACTATCGCCTAAAATTTCGTAAGTTCGTAAGCCTGAAATCTCCTCTAGCTGGCTTTCAGTTAACGCCACATTCGCAATGATTTAATGTTAAAGCGTAAAATTGAGCTAGTTCTTTAGTTTAAAATAGTTTACACTAAAAGAAAATCACGTGTCAATCATAATCCAAAAGACAAACAGACATTCATTCAGTTCAGCCAAATACGCACGCAGCATTTACTACGTCACATTTTATATAGGGTATACACATACACATACACATACATGTACACATGCATACGTATGCATGCTTATATGAAAAGGACAGTAAATTAACCCCTAACCTACGTCACACCACTGTGTTGCTGCTGCTGCTGCTGCTACAAGCGAAGCCTGCACAGTGTGACACAATCGGCATTCCGTGTGCTGTGTGCGCGAGTTATCAAAAAAAAAAAAAAAAAAAAAAAAAAAAAAAAAAAAAATGAGAAATAAATATAAAACAAGAGAAGCAAAACGGAAAATATGTATCGCTGCATATTTGACAGGACATGCACAGCACAGGATACACAGCTACATGCATATAAACACACACACAGAGATAGATATACACACACACACACATATGTGTGTATGTATGTACATGTGTGTATTCTGTGCGCTTTTCATTCAGCATTTCACAGTTAGCTAAATATGCGAGTTTACATTGAGAGTCCTGTGTCGCAGTCGCAACCCCTGCACGAAGCTTGTCCTCAGCATATAGACGGACGATAAGGTGGTGATAGTTTTTATCATCAATCAACTGTTCATCTGTGTCTGACAGTCTCTGTCCGTCTCGCTGTCTGTCTGGCCACTTGAAAAACAAAATAAAATAAAATCCAATCATCTTATTTGAAAGCCTCGCTGCACAATCACACAAAAAAAAAAAAAGGAAAAGGAAGGAAAAGCGCTGTCCTCAACATGAAATGCTTTCAAGGCTTAACCCTTAGCGCTGACCCAATGGGTCTGGCTTAGCGCACATCTGCATACAGGTTGTTCAATTTAAGGGTGACGACTGGCAGCACCCAAACCAGCAACAACTGGCCAAAACATCAGCTTAAAAGTTGCTATGCTTTGGCTTAGCAGCGAACGCGGAAAAAGCGGAAAGTTGATTTGCAATTTTCTTTCTCTTTTTAGCTAGCTAGTTAGTTAGTTAGTTAGTTAGTTAGTTAGTTAGTTAGAGCAAGCCGAATAGTATTTAGTGAAATATAAATGGATGTTTGTGAAGGTAACAAGTAAAGGGCTCTGAGCTGCGCAGTTAGAGGTAAGGCTATATTGGCTTTTGGTGCGAATTCTGTCTTGCTATTCGTGCGAATTGATGTAGAGACTTGGAAGTTGACACATATATAAAGCATATAGAGTCGTGCATACAACAACTACCAAATACAACAAGCTCCAGTCGAGAGTGCCCGACTAGAGAATACCCTGAACATGGTGCAAACTCTTACACATACGGACCACATCCGCAACTGAACTTCAATTCAAAGGCTTTGGTGAAATTTGCAGTCGCTAAACAAAATAAATATAAGCAATATACAAATTGTATAGAATATACATTAAACTAAATTCCAAATTTTGGGGAGTCTAGCTCAAAAAATGTAAGAACAGAAATTCAATAACATTTTAAGCTGTTATCATTGAGGCTAAGAGACCTATCAATAAATTGATAAACAAACTTGATCGGCGCCAGCTTTGGGGAGACTTACACAAAAAGTCCCCAGCTCTTATAGATACCGAGTACAAGACATTCATATCTATAGACAAGTGGACAGATCGACGCAGAGAGCTAGATCTATACACAGAGGCAGCTAGATCTGCCACGCCTCTCGCTGGCTATTGCATACAGCTTAGCCATTATATCCTGAATTCCCATTTCTCATTTTCAATTAGTTTCAATTATATATATAAATATATGTATACATACATATATATGCACATATACACGCCCATTGGGGGCAGTATAGGGCCCCTACAAATTCCCTTTTTTAATGTAATGTCTCGGACTATCAAAGCTTTGCACGTGCATCATTGTTGACTGTTTAGCTGGATCTGTTCAGATGGTTCTATTAATTGTATGGTACGCCCATTGGGGCGTGGCAAATGCATATGTATGCAATGCATATGAAATGAGCTTTTTGAGGCGCAATTTTGAAAAATGCACTTTAAATAGATTCAAATCGAACTAGAATTGAAAACAGAATGTTTTCACTCCTTGCCAGCAACAAAATCAATTTCGAGTGGAAAACATATCAAAATTAATTATAATTAATTTCTATAATTAATTAATTATTATATAGCAATGTATGTAAATCAGGCGAGTAGAGCTTCCGAATTGCTAAATCAGTCAAACTCTATAGTAAAGAAATATAGCTTGAGTTCTCTCTAAGTGAGATTAGCGAAAAGCAAAAAACAGAGCGGGAGCGGGAGCGAGAGAGGGAGTGAGAGAGGGGGAGCGAGAGAGAGAGAGAGAGAGAAAGAGAGAAGAAGAACGACTTTCTTCTATACTTATATATACCAATTTATTTAGTTTAAGTTTTGTGCAGTGCAGCACTACTATTTTTATGAACACAACTCTGTGGACACTACTATTTTTATGAACACAACTCTGTGGACAGTACTGTTCATAAAAATAGTAGTGCTGCACGACATATTATTTATATGTATGTGTGCACATGTATATATCTGCATATATATTTATGTTATATATATACATATAAATATATATATTCTAATCTACTCATTAATCAAATGCAGCTTTTACGCTTTCTGTCATTACGAATATCAACGCTACTTAGTTGTTAAGCAACTAAAAATAATAATTATATTTATATATACATCAAATGCACATATATAGCTATATATATATATATATATCATATGCATTAGTCATAGCTGCTCTGGGGTCTATTGTCGTTTGACATTTTGGCTATGGCCGCTAAAGTTCGATCGATTAAACCGGAAAGAAAGCCGCGCTCATGTGTGTGCACATCTCTAGCGCTGTCTGTGTGTGTGTGTGTGTGAGTGTGTGGCCAGTTTATTTTTTTTTTTATTATTATTATTTTTATTGCAATTTGCTGTTGTCGTTGGCTGCTGCTGCTGCTGCTGCTGCTGCTGCTCTTTTTTCTGTTTGTGAAAGGATGTTTCTAGCAATTGTTGGTTCTCTTGCCAATTGCTTTCCCTTTGGCCGCAGGCAGCAGCGATCGCTGCTGGATCTGTCCGGCTGTCGAGCGCGCTTAATTGGTTTTTGGCTAAGAGTCGCAGCAGCAGCAGCAGCAACTCGTATCGCTTATGTATAACAGTTCTCAGCAGCAGCAGCAACAGTTTGTTTCTTCTTTTTTTTTTATTATTATTTTTTTAGTCTGTTTCTAAACCGGTTAACAGATTTTTAGTCGCTTGCCCTGCGCCACAAGCAGCTCATGTTGTTGGCCAGTTGGGCTGGGGCGGGGGGAGGTAGGCCGCTGAGCACAGCTGGAACTGGTTTACGTTTAATGGGCAGCTGGTGATACATCAGCAGCAGCAGCAGCAGCAGCAACAGTTGCTCGTTTGTTTGCCAACTTAATTTTATTTCATTTCAATTCAATTCAATTCAATTCAATGCATACGATTTGATTTCTTGTCACACACACACACACACACACACGCACATATATTAGCTAGAATTTCATATTAGCCTTTAGCTTGTCATGTTGCATCTGCAGCTTGGTCAGCTTTTTGGTTAGCGCTCGCAGGTGAATGCTGTTGCCGCTCAAGGAAGTAAGTGAGATGCCCGAGCTGATCGCACTGTGCGAAACATCAATATTCAATGATAAAAGCGATTTGCTGCCCTCCAGCTGCTGCTGCTGCCGTTCCCGTTCCCGCCTCCGCTGCCTCTCACGCTTTCCCTTCCGCTGCGGATGCTGCTGCTGCTGCTGCGGATGCTGCTGCTGCTGCTGCTGCTGTTGCTGCTGCTGTTGCTGCTGCCGCTGCTGCTCCCGCTGCTCCTGCTCATTGGCCATTTCTCTTTTAAGCAAATACTGCTGCCTGGCCAACGATAGATAGCCCAATTCGGCGCGCAGCAACCGACTGGCCGGCGGCACAGAATCGAAGGGCATCAACTGACCGAAGCACACCTCGCGCAGCAAATGAAACTGACAGACGACCTCCTTCAGGTACATGGTGTGCAGGCCGCAATAGAGCTGCGTCCACGATGACAGCGTCGCAATGCTCCACAGCTGATTCGAGTGCATGGCAAAGGTGCCCGGCTTGGTGCTGCCAATGAAGCCGGCACAGCCAACGATTAGATATTGATGACGCCACTGCTCAATTGTTGCCGGATCGAGCAGCTCTCTGGGGCTGAATGGTGCATCGTAGCACAGCTGAGCCGCGCCCCACATATACGCCACAAATTGATAGTCGTCCAGCGAGTAGGCGCCCTGATTGCCCGCCGGCTTCAGATCGAACTGCATCTGCAGGCGACGCACGCACTTCATGTAGCGACCAAACAGCATCAATGCTGCTGCCGGCTCATCCGTCGCACACAGTATCCCAGCCTGGAACAGGCCGCACAGAAAGAACAGAAAGCTCAGCTCGTGCCCGGCGCCATAGTCGGCGCGCGTGAAATTCCCAAACGAACCGGCCAGATACTGGCCCAGTTCGCCAACATAATCGCACTTGCCAGCTGGCAGCGCTGTCTCCAGCATTTTGAAGATGTTACGCAACAATTGACGCGTCCAGCCGCGATACGATTCCACTGTATTCTGCTTGATGGCTCTGAGCCAAGCGATCAGGCTGTCGAGCAGATTGCACAGCTTTCGGATCATTGGGCTCACCGGATAGCCGTTCGGATCGAACTGCTGCACACCCTGAATCGCCGTACTCGTCCGATTTATATAGGCGATTATCTCGTGATAGGCTATCGAATTGTACCACAGCGCCATGTCCGACTCCTTGCGCACACGCATCACAGCGCCATAGTTGGTCTTCTCAAAATACTTGGATGCATCCTCATCCATTTGATCTGATCTGATGGCAAAGTCTTCTATCTCTCTCTCTCTCTATATATATATATATATATCTCTCTCTCTCTCTCTCTTTCCTCTCTATACTGTGTATTGGCCAAAAACTTTGATACTAACTGAGCTGAATTTAATTTTTCTTTGAACACAAAACAGAGCTGATCAAAAGTGTTTATAAAAACGAGAGTTTTCTAGACGAGCACACTTCTCAAATAATCCCAATGGAAAAATAAAATGAAAAAAAATATTTAAAAAAAAAAATTTTAAATTTATTTAAAACTAAGAAAAAATAAGAGAAATTTTTTTTTTTTTGTACACTAAGTTTTATCAAACTGTTTTATGAGAGTTTCAAGGTTTTTTGTTAAACGTGACGTATGATTAATACATTTCTTAAATAAATTCCTAAATTTGTTATCAGCAGATTTATAGCCCACATATTTGAAACGAATTATTTTGCAATCATATTTCTTAAAATACATCAATATAATATGAAATTTTTGCATATGTTTGTTAAAAATGTTTCGCTGTCCATTTACAGAATCATTTACAGTACTACAGTAGCTGTGAGTGAATGTGCGTTTAACAGCACGTGCAAATGTTAGCATTAACAGCGCAAAGTGCTGTGACAGCAGTTGCAATTTACAGTGCAACGGTAACAGCATTTTGCAATAACACTCTTGCACAAAAGCAACAACTTAACAGCGAAAGAGAGAACGTTTACGACACACTTCTTATGCCTTTCCCTCGCTCTCTCTCTTCTCACTATTTCCTTTTGCCGTAGCAGCAGCAGCAGCAGCAGCATTATCGGCACGCTCTTTTGGGGTGTTGTTGGGCTTTTTGTGCACCGCGCGCACGCCGCCGCGTTCATTGACTAAGGTCTCGAAATAGTGTTTAAAATTAAATCGATGAGTCACAGACAGGTGACCGCGTCCGCTCACCCGATTGCTCGCCGACAGCCTCTTCGTACGCCGTCTGACCTGACTAAGTACTTTCCGAGTGGCTTTTCGTCGTCCCGTTCAGTTGAACAGTTTGAGCAGTTTGAGCAGTTGAGCAATTGAGCAATTGAGAAATTGAGTGCATATGGGATGCGTTGATGTCTCACTGCTTTCTTTGGACCAACGCGGTATGGCGACAGCAGCTTCAAGCGGTAAATTGCCGATTCGCTCATACGCACACATACACACACACACATGCGCCTGTGTGCTTGCGTGTATGTACATACATACATACACAAATGCTTAGTTATTATTTGTTTATTTTATTTGTCTGACGACAGCAGCAGAAGCGGCTGCAGCCGCTGCCACCGCCGCCGCACACTTTGAATAATTGGCAACATTTCTTTGGCCAACAAAACGATACAGGAAGTGCGAAGCAAGTCACGTACTTCAAAAACAGAACACAGCAGCAGCAGAAGCAGTGGCAGCAGCAGCAGCAGCGGCAGCGGCTGAAGCTAAATGAGTGCAAGAGAGCCGCAGCGTTGCCAATTCTGACATTTGTAAGTGATTGCAAAAAAACCAAAAAAAAAAACAAAAAAAAAGCAAAAAGCAACGGGCATTTCATCATGTGTGAAAAGATTTTATATTTGAATTAAAAACTTAAAAAAAAAATAACTTCAAATTGACCTTGAAATAATTGAGCAGAAAATAATTACTTAAAGCAAACTCAATTAATTAGCTATTTGCTTAACAGAACAGTTGGCAACACTGGCAGCAAGTGACAAAAGAAAGTCAAACTACATGCATGCATGCATACACATGCAAAAGCTCAAGTACTTGTGTGTGTGCGTGAGTAGGAAGACTGCTTGCTTGCTTGCTTGCAGTGCTGTCAATTTAGCTATGTTTTCGTCAAAAAAAGAATCGTTATATAGCGGCTAGCGAAAATAATAGCCTTTTTGTGTCGGTGAATGGCTGCTAAAATGAAATTTTATTTAATTAAAAACAGAATTTATGAGATGCCATGATTGCCCTAATTAATGTAATGCTGTGTTTTACGGCTGTTTATTTAAAGTCCCTTAATATTGATGTTCAGCTATTTCTGGCTTTATTTCGACTACTTAATCTGGCTTGCTGCAGTTCTGAAGAGCAACACTGCTTGCTTGCTACCGTGGGTGTTTGTATGTGTGTATGTGCGTCCGTGCGTGCGTGTGTTCGCACATGATCTGCAAATGGCGCTTGAATTGCATGCATGTTAATAGCACTCGTTGTCATTGGTCATTATCCAGCTGACAGGCGACACTACTTTCAAAAACGATATGCATTACACACACGTATGCTCATACATATACATACATATATTTTATTTACTTTTGTGCGAAGTTGTTGATATATGATATATGCTCACATATTGTACAGTTGTGGAAATTTAAGTAAAATATTCGCCAAATGGGAAGAGAATATACATATACACATATGTTCATACATATATATATGTATGCAGATGTATGTAGAATTTTGTGAATGGGTCGGCTGGGAGAGAGACCAGAAATGAGAGCTGCCAGACAGCAGACTTACATGGAAAATTGCCAGCGATACGTATTACGTAGAAATTTGGACTGTAGCAAGAATGAAACATAGATAAGCAGAGGCATATGTATGTATGTATGTATGTATATTATATACAGACAATTTGCAGGTAATTCAATTTGAAGGGCATGGACTTAAAACTTAAAACTTAATGAGATAAAAAAAAACTAAAACAAATAAATAAAATAAAATAAAAATTAAGAAAAAATAAATAAAATAAAATATAAAAAATATATGTATAAATAAAAATTTTTAAAAAAATATATAAATAAATAAATAAAATAAAATATATAAATGGATATGCCAGCACTGGCTAATACCTAAATTCTAGGCTAGGAAAGGCATCAATTTTATATTTAAAATTAAAAAAAAAAAATGTTCAATATCAATGTTATCCAGCTAAAAAAAAAAAAACAAAACACAAATTCAACACTCAATTGACATAGTTTCGAAGCATAGAGCATACTTTTTAGGCAGCATTACGAGCTTTGGCATAATGGAATAGAGAGAGAGAGAGAGAGAGAGAGAGAGAAATGGCTATTAATTAAGATAAGCAAAACCGAAAGGTAAATTGAGGAATTAACATTTAAGCAATTAAAATTGTTTACCTTGTTACGGTAAATTCCTAACGGATGGATGGATGAGACAACAGCACATATACTCACACACACACACACACACGCACACAGAGAGTCACATGTAAATAAGAATTTACTTTTCATTGAAATTCTTTGACTTTTATCACAGTTTTTATAACTTTATTATAGCCTTTCTACCTGTATTTAATGCTTCGAGCAAATAAAAACAAAAACGAATAAAGTTAACAATAAGCAATAAACTAAGAGGAAAAGCGACAACAATTGAAACTTTGTTAGAGTCGTCGTCGTCGTCTTTTTCTTCTTCTTCTTCTTCTTCTTCTGCTTTTTTTGCAGCGCAGTTTGATTGAAAACTTCTTGTCGCCTTGTCGCGGCTGATTGCAACGCCAGAAGTGGACAGAATAGAAGAAAGGGGTGTGGAATTGTTCAAACTGGTTTCTCACAGCTGCAAGAGAGAGAGAAAGAGAGAGAGAGAGAGAGAAGGAGACAGAGCCAGCTATAGAAGAGCAAGCGATGTCTCGTGGCAATCGGTGTTAACTGATTGAGAGAAACAAGAAAGCTACATAAATACAAACAAACAAACAAACAAACATACATACATACATATATACATACATATGTACATAGTGAAAGATAAAAGATAGAGCGGGAGAGAGAGGGAGGGAGGGAGAGGGAGAGAAATGTGCCTAGAACGGATCGAATCGATTGAAAATCCCGCGACAGGATTGCGTAATTGCCGCTTTTCGCAGCGGCGGAGCTGGGGGCACGGTGTAAACGGCATAGGATAAAAGAAACGGAAAAGCAACAGCAACAGCAACAGCAAATGCTGTTGGAGCCGTTCAAATCGAATTCGTTGCGAGGGTACCAAGGTAAACACATACACGCAGCGCAGCAGCGAGCGAGTGGAGAGGAAAACAGTAGAAACAACAACAACAACAACAAAAGCAGCGCACGACACACACAAACACACACAGACACACAAAGAATGGCCCCAAAAAGAAAAAGAAGAAACAACACAAAAAAAGAGAAAAAAAAACTGGTAGGACAACTTTTTGTTTCGCCTGATAGAAATCCACACACACACACACACACACACACACATTCAAGTCAAACTCGTACTCAAACTTAAAGTCAAGTTAACAAAAAAAAAAAAAAAAAAAAGTCCCCCAAGCTGATTTTTTGCTATTGCTAATGCCTATTTATTGCTGACTTGGCTGCAGCGATCGCGCCTAATTTTGCATAACAGACTCTGTTGTTGTGTTATGTTAACAGAACGAAAATGATGGCAGCATTAACAGCGCGGCGACGTCACGACTTCTGAGAGCGCAAGCAGCGAGGGCGACAGAGCGCGAGAGAGCGTGAGTGAGCAGGACATGGATGGGCAAAAACAAAAAAAAAAAACATTGCGCAAGAGACGCAGCCGATCGGGTTCTGTGAACCCCACCTAACACACATACAAACACGCGCGCGTACACACACACACACACACACACACAAACACACGTGTACATTACATACTGTATAAAAGTTACAAAAGCAGCGACGGGCTGCTGCTGCTGTTGTTGTTTTGACTCGCTTCAATAGACAGCAAGCAGCGCATACGCATAGCCATAGCCATAGCCACAGCTTTGTGTGTGTGTGTGTAAGAACATGTATGTATGTCTATGTATAGGTGCATGCATGTGGGTAGGTAGGAACCAGTATGGTTTGTATTTGTTATTTTGATTTGTTGTATTTGCGTGCAATACCCTGTACAGTGGTAAACTAGCGTCGTTTAGTTTATCACAAACATGCCGATCAAGACAACGGCAACTGAGTAATTCTAGTCTAGTCTGAAAATGTGCACACTCCACATTATTACATACAGGGTAATTGCGAGTCGAGCACACTCGACTCTAACCTGTGTATTGGTTATGTTTTTGTCACCAGCGTAAAGTTGGCTTGATTAAAGAACGCGCGTGCAGTGTACAAAAAAAGAAGAAAAGAAAAGAAAAGAAAAGAGAGAGTCCAAGTGCAAATGGAGAGCGGAGCGAGTGGAAAGCGTGAGAGCACAAGCGCCTTTGCAGCAAAGAGCAAATCAATGCAACTTAGCTAAGCAGCGACAGACAGTGTTGACAATTTAGCTATTTTTACAGTTTGCACAGAATGCGGAAACATATCGTGATCTAGCGGCTGGCGGGAACTGTTAGCTATTTTGAGTGGCTTCTTTTAGCTGGACTGTTTTTTGACAAGAAAATATCATAGTAGATGGGATTTAAGAACAAGAAGCCAAAATAAAAACAATATAAATAAATCATATAAATCATATATATCCGAAGTTATTTAATCTCAAGTGATTTCGTTGAAACACAACTTGAAGTGAAACGACAAACATCGTAAAACCTTTTTCTGCAGTTTTCAATTGATGTTAAGCTATTTCTAGCTGTTTTGAGTAGTTAATCTAGCTTGTCGAAGCCAGAGCGCTGGCAACACTGGCAGTAACAGAAGAGCACACGCACACACACACACACACACACACACAGAGAGATGCCCTTTACATGTTTGTTTTGATGCGTTCACATTCACGTATACGCAGAGTTTTTGTTGTTTCTCTCACTCTTTATCTGCTGCAGGATATTTTGAAGCATAAATCAACTAGAAGAGCAGCTGATTACAGACATACAAATATGTATACACGTATGTTCATATGTATGTACATACATATATACATATGTATGTATATTCACGTTTGCTAATTTCAAACTTCGTTAAAGAGCAACGTTTCTTTCTCTCTTTGAATGCTGTTTTCTTCTACCAATTTCTATGGAACTTTTGCGCCATATTGACGCTTTCTGCATGCTGTGCTAATCAAATTGATCGATTATGCAATCAACTCTTTTAGGGTACAGCGAAAGATGGATGAATCATTTGGTTCAAATATATCCGGTTTTAGTTAATGGGAAAAACATAGAAAATCACAGTTACTTAACTATTTCACAAATTTGAAAAAAATATATGTATGTATAAGTCAATATAAGATAAGGAAAATAGAAATACGATATCAATTTATTGAGATATCTTTAAAAAAAAAATACATGTCATTTCGTAATGTGTGAATTGTTACGTTATACGTATGTATGTTTGCTTACGTATTATTTATAATGTGTTTTCAATATGCAAATCAATGTTAAGATGTTGCGCTCTCTTATACGTTCTCTCTTATCGCTTACGATCAATGGCAGGCAGATAGAGAGAGAGAGAGCGAGAGCGAAAGGGCCAACGCATGCGTAATTAAGAGAGTCAGAGTAAAGTTAACAGTAGACAGTGTGTGAGTGTGACAGAGAGAGAGAGAGGGGATGTAAATAACGCACCTGCTTCTGGTTTGCCAACAACAGCGACGTCCAATTCGCTGTTGCTGAGATTGTTCTGCAATTGCAGCAGCCCCGTGCCGCAAGTGCTTGAGCTGGTGATGTTTTTCATGCAGCCAGCTTTTTTTTTACTGTAGATGTCTGTATGTATGCCTGTATGAATGTATGTATGTATGTCTGTGTGCAATTGTAAATGGGATGCTGATGTCACAGCCACATAGAACGAACTGTTTAACTGTTGCTATTTTAGCCGCTGCTAACTGTTTTCACTGTTGTGCTCTTATCAGCATTGATAACGCCCATGCGCTTGTACGCGTTCAACTTGTTACCGTGTTTCAAATCACTTGTTTTTCTTTTTCTCTTGCCGTTCGCACTTCACATTTTATGTTAAGAACTAAAAAATAAATAACAAAAATATTGCCAAGATTTATGAAATGCCAATTGGAGTTGAGATTTTTTTTTTGTGTTTCCCTCTCTTTCTTGCTTGGAAACGTACGACGCGCGCGCGCGCCGCCGCTGCCACTGCTGTCTCTCTGCGTCTGCGTGTGTGTGTGACGCGTCTACTTTAACAGTATGTATGTACGTATGTGTGTGTGCCTTTCAGCAGAAAAAAGGTGCAGCAGCAGGCGTTGCGAGAGCAGAATTGTAAAAAGAGCGCAAAGAATGGATGAACGCGCGACGCTTTGGTAATTTTCTGCAATGCTCGGGTCGCGCTTAATTGAAGCTTTTGCTTAAAGCACAAATGTTGTTGTTGTTCTTGTCTGACCCACGCACAGTGGCTTCTGTTTTGTTTCCTCTTTGCGCCAGTGCATTAGTGTGCAAAAAAAAAGGAAGAGTCAAGCATGTGTGTGTGTGTACGTATTTTTTTGAGTGGCTTTACTCTTAAAGATGTAAAGCTCACCACACGCACACAGAGACAAAGTCATTTATCTTGTATTGGCGTTTACACGCATGCATGCATGTGTGTGTGTGTGTTTGTGTGTTTTTATGCACAATCATATGTATGTATGTATTTAGTTACACACACATGCGAAGTAATTGCAATTGAATGAAATCTTGAAATACGATTTTTTCTTTCTTTTTTGTTGTTGTGGTTGTGGTTGGGGCGCGTGGGCGCATTTCTATTGCATTTGGCAAGAAGCAGCAGCACAACTACAACACAAAGCGCAGCGCCTAAATTTAACTGAATGAGAACACAAACACGCACACACACACATACAAACATTGTAACAGATAAAAACAGACAGCAAAATAATAAAATCAAATCTTTTTAAGTTAACACATTTTAAAACACAAATCAACAAAAAAAAATTGTATGTAAAAAAAAACACGGCAAAAAATAAATAAAAACAATTACAATAAAACTTTATATATGTGTGTACACAAACATACACACACACTCACGCACGCACGCACGCAAAACAATCGCACAGAGTCCCGCACGGCGAGAACGTGTGCGAGAGCGAGAGGGAGCGCGTGTGGGAGGGGGGAGATGGGCACGAGACGAACACGCAGACGCGGCAACGATGACGACAACGAAAAAATCGCGGAAACACTGCGAAACACGCAACGCGCAGAAGCGAGAGAAACTCATCGACTGAATCTGAATCTGAATCCAATACAAAGAACGACACAGAGTGGCTCGCTCGCTGTGCCGACTGACTCTAGTAGCAACACGGCTCCGTCTCTGGGGCTCTGTTGCTGCTGCCTGTTTGACTGGCTGGCTAGCTGGCTGGCTGGCTGGCTGGCTGGCTAGCTGCTTTGGCTGTCTCTGTTTAGTTTGCGCTAACACACAAACGATGACAACTACAACCGCACACAACAATATGATCAAGCCCCAAACCGACTATACAACAACTCACCAATACCACAACAGCAAAGCACACATGCATACATACATACGTACACGCTCGACGCTCTCTTCATTCTTCTGCATATGCGCCTGTTGTTGCTGTTATACACGTATACACGTACTATATGTGTGACTAATACAGCGTATAGTGCCGAACCAAAACCGAACCGAAACCGAACTGAGCCGAGTTGAGCTGCGCTGCGTTGCTGCCTTTTGCCGCTCATTTACTTTGCACTCGATTTCGCTCACTTGTTTTGTTGTTGCTGTTGTTGTTGGCGCGATCAGGGCATAGAAGCACAGCAACAACACAACAGACACGCTGCGATTGCCTTTACGTGAGTGCTGTGTGTGTGTGTGTGCCTGTATGAGTGTGTTTGTGCTTGTGTTTTTGTTTGTGTTTGTAAAGAAAAGCAAAGTACCAGACATCGTCGTCAGTGGCGCTGTGGACGCTTGTGGGGAAGGGGCAGCATTTTGCATCTGTACCCAAAACAGGCTAAAGAGTCCACTAAAGCAGGTAGGCCAACTACAGAAACATGTATGCATACACACATACAAATATACACTTGTATATACATACATACATACATACATACATACATACATACATACATACATACATACATACATACATATAGGTATATTCCAGAATATGGGGCATAGCCTGATGCGGCTAACACTCTGTTACACGCATTTACAGGATTTACAGATTTGATAATTAATAAGCTGTTAAGCTTAACATAAGCCGCCCTGTTAATACGTGCGCGATGCTAAACAAGGAATATTTTTATTACGTGAAAATTGTATAAATGTAAATAAAATATCAGCGTTAATTAATGATCATTTGGCAAGTAAATATATGGGTAAATTTGATGACTGGAATAAATTCAAATGAAGTGGTAAAAGCATTTGTTAAAATACAATAGAATTAAATGCTGATGCTGGGAGAACTTTTCTATAGACAACTAAACCTATACACACATGCAGACACACATACATACAAACACACATACAAACATACATACAGTCAGACATACAAACATATAGGCAAAGTTAGCAAGCAAGTTTAACAACTACCAGATATACATATGCATATGTATGCGTGTATGTGTGTGTATGCGTGAAAGTATGAATGCGTTTTTCTATGTCTGTTTGTTTGTATGTATTGCGGTTACTCTCAGACGACACTCACATGTGCTGTGTGCTTTACTTTTGTTGTTGCTGCACGACGCGTCGTCAGCTGTGGAAAGAGAGAGGCTGCTTAATGCAGGTGGCGGTCGGTGGATGGTGAAAGAGCAAAAGGAGTTGAAGCTGACGCTGCTGCTGTCGCTGTTGTTGTTGCTGCTGCTGCTGCTGCTGCTGCTGTTGGTTGGTTAACTGATGATGCAGCACAAATAAGCGGATAAAGCGTCTGATCTTGTCTCTCATTGTTAGAAAGGAACAAGTTTTTCTTTCTTATTTTCAATATAATCTTTTAACCATTTTCCTAAGCAGCGCGCCAGCGTTCAACTTTGCATTCGTGTGTTGTCTCTCTCTCTTTGCGTGTGTGTGTGTGTGTGACTTCGTGAGAGAGAGTGGAAAGAGACTGGCCGAACGTACACATGCTGGGCGTAACAACGGCTCTCTTTTGGAGCGCAAATAAAAGCAGAAGACGAAGAAGAAGAAGAAGCAGAAGCAAAAGCAGAAAAAAGCTTACGCGCGTGTTGGCCTACGCTGGAATGAGATCGCTGCTAAGCTCTGAGCAGCGCTCTTAACAGCGCTGCTGTTAAATTAACAGACATTTTTGAAATATTTTCACCATGAGTGTACACACAGCAGCGGCCAGTAGCAGCAGCAGCAGCAGCAGCAGCAGCAGCAACAATAACAACAACATTAGCAGTGGCACCAGCAGCAGCTACTGCGCGCCAATTGCTGACGTTGAGTTGCTGTTGTTTACACACACACACACACACACACACACACATATGTATGTATCTACATTTGTGTGCATGCATGTATGTACATAAACCTTTATGTATGTATGTATACACATTTCATTAGTACTTGTAAGGTGACTTATTTATTTTTGTCAAAGCGTCACACCTGTCTACGTGTGTTTGTATTTAAGTATGTGTGTCTGTGTGTGTGTGTGTGTGTGTGTGTTTGTGTATTTGTTAGCCACTAAATGGTCAATAACAGT
>JAWNON010000004.1:560000-615000 GCA_035045945.1 Drosophila anceps | reverse complement strand
TGCTCGGGCTTCGAATCTGAGTCGAACTTTAGTCAAAGGCCAGCTCAGTTAATAACTACTGTAACAGTATGGCTAACAGTAACAGTAGCACTAACAGTTGTGGTAACAGTAAGATGTTACGATAACAGTGAGACTTAGGTCTGTACCATAAAAGTCTATATTTTGGTCTATATAGGGTTTATATTATTAAGTCTAGGAAGATGAAGTCTGGGTATCCTTCTCTCTCTCTCACACTCTCTCCCTCTCTCTGTGTATTTCTCTCCATCTCTCTCTCTATCTCTCTCTCTCTCTCTTTATATGCCCCTCCCTCCTCCCTCTCTCTCTATCTCTCACTTTTTCTCCCTCTCTCTCTTTCTATCACTACATTTTATGTATCTCTCTTCCTCTTTCTATGCATGTCTTTCTCTCTCTCTCCCTGTCACTCTTTTTCTTCCTCTCTCTTTCTCCTCCTGTTTTTCACTTGCTTTTCTTCTTTCTCTCTCTCTCTTTCTCTCTCTCTCTCTCTCTTTGCAGCACTTTGCTCATCTCACCTTTCCACGCGATTCTCTGTCCAGCAATGCATGTTACCTTTGGATTTAGCTAATTAAATTAATGTGTTTTGTTTTGTATACCTGCTAACTGGAATTGGCCTATCTATAAACGCCCATTCACAAATTATGGTCATAATAAAAACTGAAAATAAAGTCATATCAACTTAATATAGTCATACATATATCCGTCTTTAGCATATATTAAGAGTGGCCCTATCGCGATTCTCTCTCTCTCTCTCTCTCTGTCTTTCTCTTTTTCTTTGCAGTGGTCAAAATTGACGTAGCGCTGCCACTCAAAGTTGAGATAGCCCGATTAGAACGACATGAAGCAGTCGCTCAATGAGTCCATGACAAGACCCAGTGCCAGCTAGCGAGACGTCAAGTAAAGTTGTGCTAGTGCGATCCGTGAGAGTCTTTATATATATATTTATATATATATATATAAGTATGAATTGTTTACTCTAAGCACTTATCATTACAATTCTATATATATGTATATATACATATATGTGTAGAATATGAGAAATCCGCTGTGGTTCATATTTTGGCTGATTGCGTTGATCTTGCTCTCGTTCGTTGTGGCAATTGTTGGCGCTTTCTTCTACATTTGGACATATTTGTTGGCCCAATGCTGCGGCTGTTTTCGGGTGAGCTATTGACAAGTCTCTACTGTACTGCAAGCACATTATAGCATTGATCCTATTGATGCATTTCTTGTTATCTGCAGAGTGCTGCCGACTTCTGCTTGAAGTGCCTGCAGTTTCCAGGGTATTGTGCGGCCGCCATGCTCAATTGCCAATCGCTGTGTTAGGCCCGAAGTTAGCGAAGTTAGCGAAGTTTTTTCTTTGCCTTGGCTCTCCTCGGCACAGCTGGGCCACACACCTAACGCCCACATCAATGCAAGACAATCAGCGAGCGGCCAATAGATTAGCCTTTCAGATAAGTAAAAATAGGCTTCAACAATGTACAGGGCACACAGACATGTTAACGATATCTTAACTTTTTTGTACGTATATGAATATATACTATATATACATATATATACTTATATTGCATGTGTCATCCCAGGAACCCAAACACATGGAAACGTTTTTGTTGATTGCCTTATAGCAATATTGTAATCAAATCTATTCTTTACTTTGTTATTTTAAAGTTTATATTAAAAAGTTATTTAATTACTCATTTATTGAAGGATTTTACTTAAAGTTAGCATTGCATTCACATAGATATAGATATAAGAAGCATAAGTAGGCGCTGAGTATCAAAACTGCTTGAAAATACAAAAAGTTGTTCAATAAAATTGATTGTTGCTATGGCAAATATATGTTAAAGTTATTTGATCAGTCATATGTCTAAGCAAGTTCTATGATGTTTGGTCTATGATCTTTGTAGGATAATCAATGTAGAATTTAGGATCTAGACTCTAGGATCCTGGATCTAGAACCTAGTTTCATGGAGCTATGAACTATGATCTATGATCCTTAATTAATGTTATGTGAACTATGATCTATTCTCTATGATCAAGGATCTAGAATATAGTATCGAGTATATATGATCTCTGATCTATTACCTTTATCCGATGGCATACATATCTATGATCTTTGATCTATGATTTCTGATTTAGGATCCATGTTTTAGCATCTCTGATCTTACATATATGATCTATGATCAATGATCTATGAGCTATGATCCGTGATCTTTGATCCATAATATAGGATTTATAATCTCTGATGCTCTAATATAGGATCAATGATCTATGAGCTATGATCTTTTAGCAATGATATGTGATCTATGATCTATGAGTTCTGATCAAGGATCTACGCTCTAGCATCTTTGATCTAACATGTAAGTTTTGTGATCTACGATCAATGAGCTAGGAACTGGAGTCGTTGATCTATGATCAATGATCTATGAGCTATGATCTATGATCTATGATCTACAATTCTATAGTCTATGATCTATGATTTATGATCTATGAACTATGAATTATGATCTATGATCTATTATCCATGTAGTATGATCCTAGAATCCTAGTATAGGATCTGTGATGAGATCTAGAACGTTCTGTGATCTATGACTAAATGTCTAAAAGCAATAGATTAGTTTATAATGCAACATACGGATACGCTGAGGAACTGGCCTAAATATCACGCCACCAATGCTGATCAAGACTACATATTATTATCTAACTTCAAGCATTTTGCGATTAGTTTCTTTTTATACATTATATATGGCTCCAATTCTATATCCACTAATCCAATTCGACCAGGGTATCTGCTAGCAAAGCACAACTCGCATCGAACTTTGAAACTCTCAAACTTTTAGCGCTCGTAACTATGCAGAGATAGATATGATTAAAGCGCGCAGCTAGTTTTCAATGACATCATGAACTTATCAAGGAACTGTAATCTATATAAGCTATATATATATATATATATATATATAAATATAAATATATATATATGTATTTTATTTTGAAAGTCATTAAGCTAATGTTATCAGGCAACGATAATGTCTCAAGAGCTGCAAGGCTCAACGATTCGTGTAGATGCATTAGATATATACGGCGAGCTATAGAGGCAAATATGCATATACATATATCTGTTTATATATATATATAATCTCGATATAGGTGCTGAGTGTATTAGGTGGGTGGGGCGCATGTAAATTATGGATCATTGTGGGATTAGCGCTTTTTCTTGTTATTACGATTTTTTGTTTCTTTTTTTTTTTTTTTGCAAAAAAAAAATCTTGAATTTATTTATTTTGCTTTGCTTTGCTTTGGCTTTTGGATCGCTGCCAAATTGTGAAGAGGAAGAGCAATTATCTAAAAATAAAATGCGCTGCGCTGCGCTGTGCTGTGCTGTGTCGGCAATAGATAGAGAGCTAGAGCTAGATCTAGATAAATACATGCATAGACACACACAGAGACACACAGACATGCATGCATGCATGTATTTGCCATGTATGTATGTATGTATGTATGTATATATATAGTATATATATGTATATACTTATATATATGTATATATATCTATATACATATATATCTATAGATTTGCGCGCTGCTCTGCTCTCGCTTAGCATCTATGAACATACAGCTGTGTCTGCATGTATGTGTGTGTGTGCAATACATACATACACACACACATACACACACATACGCACACATACACACACATACACATACATACACACACACATATATATATATATATATATGTCTCGTGTGCCACGCTGTGGCGACCGTGGGCGCTTGTACAATGCCCTGCAGCCAACAGCGAACAGAGCAACTGATGCGATTGCGGTTTTAGTTTTAGTTTTAGTTTGCTGTATTTTTTTTTTTGGTTTTTTTTTTTTCTTTTCAATACTCTAACTGAGTGTCCTAACTTGAGCATGGCTTGCTTTGTCGCCTGGGCTGAGAAGCCTACAATTATTAGCTGGCTGGCACAAGACCTCAGCTGACACTCGAGCCAAAGGCAATCTAATGTGTTATTCCTTCCAGCAAATCAAATGGCATAAAGAGCTGTAAGTGAACCAGTTTAGGGTTGGAAAGGTAATGCAGCAATGCAAATATGGGATTAGATGTTGCTATTTCCATTAAATGGGTCTATATTGCTGTGGGCTAAGAGCTAGAACAATCAGGCTCACGAAGCAAAGTTGGTTCACAGTTTTGGCAACAGATATTGAACAATTTTCTAATTGAAATTAGGCTTAAAAATAAAATATATGAATAATATAATTATATGGAATTATAATACAACAAAACATATCTGCCATCGTTCACAATATATTGGAATTATCAGAGAATTTTTTCAAGACATCCGCTAAAGACGCTCTTCAAAAATTATGAATTCTGGTCAGGATTAACTTACTTTAACTTCATTTTTCGTGTTTTTTTCATAAATATATGTATTTGAATAAATATAAAAAATAAATATTAATATATCTATATGTATATATAATGTATATATCCCAAACTAAATCCAGTTCATATATTAGATGTAGCTACTTTTATAGTAAGCTGTTCCCTTAGACACATACATACATCTGTCATACAATTAGTTTTGTTGAAATTGTATCATGATTCATATAGATATATATATTATGTATACATATAATGTATATAGAGTATACTTTGCTAGGGTATTCAATTGAAGGCTGCCGCTCGCTCGCTCGCTTTTGTTCTTTTTGTTGTTTTTGTTTTTGCATAAGCAAAGCGAGCAAAACAAAATGAAACCCTGTCCCGTTGCCCATTCCCACAGTCATGCCCAGACGCAGGTCCGTGGATGATTATGGCTATTATGCGATCGCCCACGCATTGTCGAGTATCTGTGCCACATCGCGCGATCCGCCTCGGAGTAATAACTGAATATGGCGACACACTCTCTTGCCCACATGTCTCTCTCTGCCCTCTCCCTTCTGCCTCTCTGGCACTCTCTTTGTTGGCCAGCATTTATGTTGCCATTTTAAGCATTTTATGTACGTTTTAGATAAGTCCATCATAGTTAGCAGCACCTGTCATCTGTGCAAAATGCTCTGACGCAAGATCCCAGCGGCAACGGCGGCGGCGGCGGCCAGTGGGCATAAAAGTCCAAGAACTGGATTTGTGTCCCAAGAGGCGCATCAAAGAGCCTAACGAGGCCAGCCTCGTGAGGCGGGCATGCACGGCTGCCAGCTGCTCTGACAGCACTTATTCACTTACGAAATTCGATATGAAAGTAATTTGTATTATGTATCATCATTGCTAATCGAAGGAGGTTTGAAGAGCTGCGTATAAGGATATGTGTATAGAAACATTCTGCAGAGCTACAACAAAATCAAATAAATCGTATCGTATCGCATCGTATCGCATCGTATCGCATCGTATCGCATCGTATCGCATCGTATCGCACCAATGATGGCGTCATCACATAGCAAGTCATTTTCATTATATCCGAACATATAAGCAATGTGTTTCTTATAGATTTCCCTTTAGTCAAAGCAGCCCTTTGCCTGTGATTTAAATGGGTATCTTGCACTACTTAAAGATCTCTCCTTTGCGCTCTCTGCCTATCTCCCTGTCAATGACTCTTTCCCTCTCTGCCCTCTCTCTCTCTCTCTCTCTCTCTCTTTGTCTCTGTCTGTCTCTCTCTGTCGATTTGTCTCATTCCTGAACCCTTCCGGTCTTTCTTACTGTCTCTTTCACGCTTTCTCTCAATCTTGATATCCCTCTCCCTCTCTGTCATCAGTCACTCTCTCTCTCTCTCTTTCTTTCTTTCTTTCTCTCTTTCTTTTTCTCTTTCTCTCTCTCTCTCTCTCGTTCTCTCATTAAATATCAACCATTCTCTCTCTCTCTGTTTCTCTGTCTCTCTCTGTTTCTCTGTCTCTCTCTGTTTCTCTGTCTCTTTCTTTCTTTCTTTCTCTCTCTCTCTCTCTCTCTCTCTCTCTCTCTGTCTTTCATCCCCTCTTCTCTCTCTCTCTCTCTATTGCATCTTTCTTCTCTCTCTTTCTCTCTGTCTTTTTAACCTTCTATCTCTCACTCTCTATCTAACTTTTTCTCTCCCTTACGCTTTCCCTCTTTTGCCATCTCTGATAGAATGTTATTCTCTCTCTCTCTCTCTCTCTCTCTGGCCTTCTCTCATTCCCTCTTTCTCTCTCTCTCTCTCTCTCTCTCTTTGTTATTCTGTCACTTTCCCTGTCTGCCTCTCTTTCTCTTGCTTCTTTCTTGTCTCTCTAGTTTTCTCCCTTGTATTTCTCTTAAACATTACTTTTTTCTTCTGTAAAATGAGTTTTTTCAAAACAAAAAGAGTTAACATTAAAGTTTAGACTATGCAAAGGTTTCGAACTGGTTTTGGCCTCAGTTCGCCTTGAGGCCATAATAAAAATGACTATAAAAAGGATCGCGTCAGCTTCACAGTCGAAATACTCGCTCAAGAGCTCGCACTTCATGCATAAATTAGCCGCTGCACAAAGCTATCTTAGCCTTAACGCCTAACCCAAACTTTGTGGCCTAAACTCCACTCATTCAGTCACTCAGTCACTCAGCCATTCAGTCACTCAGTCACTCGCTCAGTGAGTCATTCCGACTTGTTTATGCTAGCCAAAAACATGTTGTTAATATTTGTGTTTCTAAATCTTTTGCATGTGCTCAAAACCGAACATATGCAAATGATGTGCCTCGCCCTCTGCTGCACTGGCTGCCATACACAAACACACATGCACACACACACACACACACATATATATATAGATATGTGTATATATATATATATATATTTCTAGATATATGGCATTATATAAGCGGAACGTGTGTGCGTGTGTTTTTAATGCATTCGATTTGATATTGAATATTTTCGCCTTGAATTATGCAGAAATTTTTGTGTACGCTTCTTATCTGGGCTTTTGTCCGGTGCCGATGCGTTTCAGCTGCTGTCTCTTTCCACTACGCGCATCATTTAATTAAGCCAAAAATTGTGTAAAATTTACAGCTGTCCCTGCAGCTTGCAGCAGGCAGCATGCAGCGGGCAACAAGCGCAACAGTTTGTGTTATCATCGAACACAGCAGCAACAATCAAAAGAAATGCTGTCTCGCTCACGCGCGGTGGGGAGGGGGGAGGCGGAGGCGGGTACGGCGACGACTGGGCAGCGTTTGGGATCCCTGCGCATGCTTCGTGCTTCGTGCGGTACGTGCTCCAAGTGCTCCAAGTGCTCGACAGCTCGTAATGTGCGATGTAATGTCAAGTGTCATAAGCAGACGCTGCGGATAATTCAGGCTGTGTGAAATCAGCTCGAATTTAGCCACCCGCAGCACACACAAAGTGTTTTAAATACAAATTTGCACTTGAATGGCCATTCAGAAATGCCAGATATACTTATATATAAGTGATATATATATATATGTATAAATGTGTGTATGTGTGTATGCATGTGTGTGTATGTGTAATACATGCAAATGTGCAGATTTCCATAACATCAACAATAATTATGATGGACATGGTAACGAGTGTGGCAAAGCGACGACTATGGTTTGCCCTATGCAGCAATGAAATTATATGAAATATAAAAAGTTATATACATTCATATATATATTATTTATATATTATTATATATATATATATATATTTTTATTATCTTATATATATGCATTAAATATATATGTATAAATTCCAAATATTTTATTTTATTTTATTTTATATGTTAAATATAAATAAAAATATAAATAAAAATATAAATATAAATAGAAATAAAAATATAAATATAAATATAAATAAAAATATAAATAAAAATAAAAATATAAATAAAAATATAAATAAAAATATAAATAAAAATTTAAATATAAATAAAAATATAAATATAAATAAAAATTTAAATATAAATAAAAATATAAATATAAATAAAAATTTAAATAAAAAATTTAAATATAAATAAAAATATAAATAAAAATTTAAGCATAAATATAAATAAAATTATAAATATATATAAAAATATAAATAAAAATATAAATAAAAATTTAAGCATAAATAAAAATATAAATATAAATAAAAATATAAATAAAAATATAAATAAAAATAAAAATATAAATATAAATAAAAATATAAATAAAAATAAAATAAAATAAATAAAATTTAAGCATGAACAAAAATATAAATATAAATAAAAATATAAATAAAAATATAAATAAAATATAAATAAAAATTTAAATATAAATAAGAAAATAAATATAAATAAAAACTTAAATATAAATAAAAATATAAATATAAATAAAAATTTAGATATAAATATATATAAAAATATAAGCATAAATAAAAATTTATATATAAATAAAAATATAAATAAAAATATAAATAAAAATATAAATAAAAATATAAATATTATAAATATACGAATAGATATATTTAATAGAATAGATACTAAGTTATATTGCATGGCTTAAGAAATGAAAATAAAATATTAAAAATTTGTATAAAAAAAAAAAAACAGTTTTTTATACAGCTTAACTCAAGGTAAGTTGAAACGATTTTGAATCTAATTTTTAATATAATTTTTCTTTTTTATGATAGGACAAGTGTGTGAGAGCTAGTGGCAATGGAAAAGGATAAGGATAAGGATGAGTGAGTAAATGATTCAAGGGAAAACAGCCAATTCGAGCGAGCCGAAAGCAGAGAATTTTATGGCTTGCAATGCTGCATGGAAATATTCGACTCAAATGAAGTAATGATAATGCATATTAAAACTGCAGCAGCAGCAGCATCATTTAGTTAAGATGAGGCTCTAGATAAATAATTAAATACACACACACACACACACACACACACACACACACACACACACACACACACAGACAAATAATAAGTGCTTGAGTTCATTTGACCAATTTAATTATGAAGTTAATTACGAGTGCAGCTGAAATTCCAGCAAACAAACAACAACAACAATAACGAAAAAAAGAAGAAAAACAACGAAAAAAAGAAGAAGAAGAATGTATATCCAATTTATTTATTGAGCAAAGCCACAAACAATACAATATTTGTTCAACAACAACAACAGCAACAGCAACAGCAACAACAGCAATAAAAACAATAAAAATGAACTGCAAGTGGAAAAAGAAATATTTGCACAAACCAAAAAATATATTTACACACACACACACACACACACACACACACACACATATGTATAATACGAACATATTTATTATTATTAAGAGACATAAATATTTGATTGAACTTTTGCTGGCACAATTGTGGGCGCCAGGTAGGCAGGCTGGCAGGCTGACAGGCAGGTGGGCAGTTTGCTGCTGCAGATGGCAGGCAAATTGCGTCAATTATGTAGGGACGACGCCATATGTGCGCCGCGCAACGGTTAATGAAATTCTGTGGGCTCCGAAATGCAATTGCAAAATGAACAGCGGCTCAAAGGCTCCAAATATGAGCGTTGCACATACATACATACATACATACACACATATACATACATACATAGTAGCTAGATCAATATACAGACATACATAGAGCATATGCTGGCTGGCGGGCAGGTTGGTTGGCTGGCTGGCTGGCTGGCTGGTTGGTTGGCTGGCTGGCTGGCTAGCTGGCTGGCTGGCTGGTTGGCTGGTTTGCCATGCGGTGGCTCCAAACATTTCATCTCAAATTGGAATTCAATCAAAATTGTTAATTAACATGTGCAGCCAACATGTCTGGGCCATAGCCTGAACGATGGAGCCAAAGCCAAAAGCAGCTGCAGCCAGTGCGCTTTGTGTCGACATTTAAATAACAATGTGAACTGACCAGGCCTGGGGGCGGGATTTGCACAAAAAATGCAGCTCAATGCAGTTGTACACACGCACACACACGCACACACGCACACACATGCACACACACATACGCATCCAGCGGCATTCACACATCAAAGAAACAAAGCAAAGCAAAAGTCAACTGCAGCAGGATGCAGTCGGCGCGCTCTAACTGATAGCACTCTAAATACCCTGTAAAAAAGGCGCCAAAAGGCGAACATGATGAACGATGACAAACTTTAAGCAACTGTACGCTGCATAAGTTGCTAGAAAGTGTTAAGCAAAGAAATCGATAAATATCGATATATATATATATTATTATTATTATTCAGTAAATATGTATATAGCTAGTAGTAGTAGATAAGTGATAAGTGGTAACAAGTTTCATACATACATACATATGTTTATATGTTTAGCCAAGAAATCGATAATTATCGATAACAAACAAATGTATGTATGCATATATTCTTTAGTAGGTAGTCTAGACTGGTTATAACATATACATATATGCATTCTATACGTACATACATATGCACAACACATAAATCGATAATTATCGATATATATTCATATATTATTTAGTAGATGGTCAAGGCTAGCTATAAGAAACTGTATACATGTATTCTTGACATACATATATATGTTTGCCGAAGAAATCGATACACTTCGATACATGTATTTATCGATAAATGATATATGTGTATTAGTTCGAAGCTGTTCAAATACAGAGCAGCGCCTAGTGCAGCATACCCGATATTTGCTAACATTTTGCTCTTGCAGTCTGAGCTGGCCTGGCCACAGGAGATGAAAGCCGAATTGAGTTGCGTGGGCAATGACACCGATGTTTAGTGTGTTGTTGTTGTTATTGTTGTTGTTTCTGTTATCGTTGCTGTTCCGATAACTGTGATCAGGCATTATGCGTGATAAGCCAGCAAAGGCAGAATGCGGCCAAAAACAATTATTCATTGGCCAATGCAATGAATTGAAGCGCAGAGGAATGAAAATGCCCAAAATATGCGTACAAATACAGAGGCAAAGCTACATATGTATAAATACTTGTGAGTATATATATATTATATATAATATACATATGTATATCAGTCTATACTTTGGGTATATAGCGTGTGCTGTCTGTGAAATACTAAAGAATGCAAATTTTGTTTATAACACCGCAACAATGGAATTTCAGCTCTCAGTTCTGCCTTGATTATATATTTTCCCTCTCTGATTTTCGGTCAAACAATGCGCAGCTACGTATGGGCCAATAGGCAAACAGACAGACAGACAGACAGACGGACAGACAGACAGTTCGCCTGGTTGACTGACTGACTAAATGCTTGGCTGAATGACTAACTGAATGACTGCCTGCTGGCCAAGCGGGCAGTGAACAGAGCTAGAGCCACGGACCCTCGCCTGGTCGGACTGGCCTGACCGTAAGGGATGCACAAGCTGAGCATGACACAGAATGGAATTTTGATTGTGTTTGTTGCATTTGCAGCAGCCCATGCAAACCACCTACTGCCAACCAACTGGCCATGCCATGCCATGCCATGCCAAACCAAACCAAACCAAACCAAACCAAGCCATGCCACCCACACTCAGCTAGCCATACGACCATCCGGGCCATCCGGGCATCCAGCCAGTCAGCCAGCCAGCCAGCCAGCCAGCCAGCCAGCTAGCCAGTCAGTCAGCCAGCAACGGCAGCTGTAAAGCGACCACCGAGCCACTCCAAACCAAAGCCAAACGCCAAAAGCCACCCCAACCACCACCACCCATTGAGCGGAGTTTTGTGCGCTCTGATTGTGCAGCAACGTTGAAATTAATGCTGCACATATTTTCATTTACGGTTCATACTCCATTCTTTCATTCATTCGTTTTTAAAGCTCGCCGCATACAACACATGCATAGCGAAATGCCTCAGCTTGGAGCATATTAGCTAACAGCAGCCATATGTTATGCATCAATGTTCTCTGTAAGCATGCTGTTAAGCAAACTGCTAAATATTTTATAATTTTCGTAAAATTTTTAGTATTAAATAAAGAAATTCTTATTTATTTTTCCATTTACATAAGAAATTTCTAGCTAATAGTCGTATGAGTAATAATAATGTTAATTAACATACTTTTCTGTATGTTAAAATGCTGTGATATGTTAATATCAAACTCATATAAATAAACTGCTAAGATATCAACTCTGTTAAGTTGACAGCGTGCTATATTTCGAGTGCTGTTAAGAGATGGCAGGGCTCTGCTATGTGTGCAACTTTATACGTATGTTAGCATAATGCCGTCTTATACTTTAACATATCTGTTAAGAAACTGCCTGGCTGTCTAATAGACTTCAATTATCTGTTATTTTTTATTACGCATGCAGCTCTGCTATCAACAGACTGTTAACTCACAGTCGTAGTGTATGCAGCTAGCTGATGTTTATCTGCTGCGAATTTTCACTGTCTCTTTTTTGTCTGCTTTTTTTTTGGCAATCTTTTTGCATTGCTGCCGTCAAATCGGTAGGCAGACAAATGAACAAGTGAATGTCCGTGCGGACAGAGTTGCAATTCAACTACATTTTGATTTGTGCTCCATTTTTGGCCACTGCACTGATAACGTTGTTATCGTTGCAAATGCCGAAAGAAAGAAGACAAAAACACACACACACACACACACACACACACACACACACACACACACACACACACACACACACACACACACACACACACACACACACACATACAAATTTCATGAAAATGACAGCGAGATAAAAATGCGCCTCACGATGAAGCCAATAAAGCACGAGGCAACCCACAGCGCACTGCTGTCTCTATCCAATACATTCAATACGAACTGCTAGCTGAGCCATCGACTGAGACAGGTGGGCCGCAGATTATAAGACTCAAAGGAACATCTCTTATACAATATTCAAATAAATAAATAAACATACATAAGTAAGAGCCAAGTGTGAGCTAATTGCAGTGTCAGCTGTGTCGCGTGGCTGTCAGAATACATGCACAGCTGTCAACATGTCGTATGATTGATCAGAGTCAGCAACTCGAACTGGCTTGCGGTGGCCCGCCAGATGGCGCAATATAACAGAAATCAGTGCAAAGAGCAAATGATTAGCCATTTGGCTGAGCGTGTATAACAGCTGTGTAGCACACTACATGAGTGAACTTTACAGTCACTATTTTAGGCAAATATAACAGTTGTAATACGTTTAAAGTCAATTCTTGAGCAGTTATAATAGTTGAAAAACATGTTATACAAATTTTTAGCTATTTAACTTCTATTTTGAACATATATAACTGTTAAATATAACAGGTAATACGCATGCAAATACAACTGTTATATGAAATTTAAAGCAAAACCATATTTGAGCAATATAGACTTTGAAGTTTTCTTCTGTTTTAGCAAATATAACAGTTTCTCTCAACTGTTATATGAACTTTGAAGTTTAGGTTCTTTTTAGTTCATATAACAGTTGATAATGATGTTTTATGAACTATAAAGTGACTTCCAAAGCGAATATAACAGTTGAGACATGTGTTCTATGAACTTTTAACTATATTATTTGCAAGTGTATAACAGTTGACAGACATGTTATATAAAGTTTAAGGTTCTTTAGCAAACAGTTCAGAGAGATGTTGCATTGAACTGAGTAAAGTTGTTTGTTAAAAAATATAACAGTTGAGAAATATGTTATATTAACTATAAGGCTAGCATTTTCGCCAATATAACAGTTGCAGTACAAATGTATAACAGTTAACTGATATTTTTTAAGAACTTTTCAGACACTTAGGATATATAACAGTTGAGAGATATGTAATAAAAACTTTAGATTAACTTTTTAGTTTGCTTATATAACAGTTTAGAGACATGTTATACAATCTTTAAGTGAAGTTGTTTGTCAACAAATATAACAGTTGAGAGATTTGTTATATGAACTTCGAATATAACAGTCAAAAGACGTATTGTATCAGCTCTCAGTAAGTTCTTTTGCGAATATAACAGCTGTTATATTAAGTTCTTTAGCACTTATGCATAGTCGAACAGCTCTAACTCCGATGTTACATATCTATATTATGTATACAATATATATGCATCATTTTCGGATTGGTCAGGCTAAGTGATTAGCCTAGCTCAGCGCGGATCGGACGACATCTAATAACCTTCCAAAGCAGTTGTTGTTAACGTTTAGGTGGCTACATTTCAGAATTGGAAACATTTGCCATTATTGCACGTCTTGACGACATGTCAGCGTGATTATTTAACAAGGGCTTACGATTTGGTTTAGCGCAAATAAACTGTAAAAAGTCACATAGCCAAAATGCGGTTGTCATCAAATTATGTATGTCTCTCGCGCTCGCTCTCTCTCTCTCTCTCTCTCTCTCTCGCTCCCACTCTCTATTCTCTATCGTATGCTGGCTCTGGCCCCCTTTGACACTCTTACTTCCTGCGCTTGTCGCTCTGTCTCTGTGGCACATTTTCTAGTCATATCTTTGTTGTTGTTGAATATGAATCATTTGCTTAGCGCCTGGAACCCAACTGGAACTGGACAACAATTGCTCCGCTAAGCACTCGTGTAATCGCATAAAGCAAAGAAAAACACACGCCAGACACACCAAGCGAATTGCGAATACTCTTACAGGCATGCCCTATGTCTGTATGCATGCTCGAAAATATATATATATATATATATAGTATTATAATTTGATATCTTAAGTCAAATTGTAATCGAAACACTTTTTGTTTATTTTCTGCATCTTGAACCGAAACAAAAATACAAATTTGAGCTGAAGACTGGTTTTTTCTCTTAATATTTGCTCAATAAACCAAAGCCTGAGCTTCGACTGAGCATCTAAGTCCATTGATATGGAACATTTGGCATATGAACTAAACTGAATCATTTAGTTCTCTGTTCTAACAATATCTTAAAGCACTTCAACTCAGAATCTGGATCAATTGATATAAAACATTTGGTATATGAATCGAACCAGTTGAACTGAATCATTTTCTTTTAGTTTCGTTTAGTATTTGCTTAGTAAGCCGAAGCCTGAACTTCGACTGAGCATCTAAGACAATTCATATGGAACATTTGGCTCGTGAGCTAAACTGAACTGAACTGTCTGAACTGAACCATTTCGTCCACTGTCCGGCAGTGGTTCATGAACTGAATCATTTAGTTTAAAAGTCTCTCACTTAGCAAAGATTGATTGATAAACTGTGATCAGTGTGAGCTGCAGCTGAGATTCTAAGTTCATTTGATTCATGAACTGGAGCCCTGAACTGAACCAAAATGTTTGTCTTATGCAGACATACAGAGCACAATATCTCAATGGCCCATAAAGCGCTCAGCTGCAGTTGCTCAACCAGATTTGTATACATACATCTACACATACATATATATATATATATATAACTTCATGACAAAATCGCAGTACCCTCAGCTAGCGTATGAAACTACAGAAATAACAAAAAAAAAATAAATAAATAAATAAATAAAATACGCTGATTGTTAATAAAACGCTGCAAAAGTGACAAAAAAAAAATATAATAAAAAAAAAAATGCTAGCGATTGCAAAAAGCAGCTGAGCAGCTCTAGCTGCAGTCTTGGACGGCCGAAACACATGTCCAATTGATGTCCACATGCACACAGACAGCACTGTGTGTGTGTGTGTGTGTGTGTGGGTGTGGGTAGACTTTGAGTGGGTGACTAGCTGCTGCTAGCGGTGCTCATCGCTTATGACTAATAAATGCATGCATATGCGGTTGCAGTTGCAGTTGGAGTTGCTGTTGCAGTTGCTGCTGCTGTTGCAGTTGTTGCTGTTGCTGCAGTTGCAATTACTGCTGTTGCCGCTGTGGCAATTGCATCGCTTGCAACAGCAAAATGAGTGCAAAACGAAACATTTTGAAATGCTTATAAAGACATAAAACATATTGGTAAATGAAAATGCAACAAACGATTGTAAGCATAAACAGCAAATGAAAGAAACAAAAAAAAGAAATAATGAAAATAAAAACAATACAAAGGCAGCGGCAGCGGCAGCGGCAACAACAACCGCAGCAACTGTTGCTGCAACGGCTGCGCGAATTGCGCAATGCTGCAAGCGCAAGCTTTTAGTCGCCGCACAGTCTGCATCTGTGTGTTGGTGTGTGTAATCGGCTGCTTGCAATCGAAATCGACATCGACATCGACATCGACAACAACAACAGCAGCAGCAGCAGCAACAACAACGAATTTGGTTGACGAAACGCGAGGCAAACGCAAACAAAGAACACAAAAAAACGTGCCACAAATCAAATGAAAACGAAAAGGCGAAAATTGTGCGCATTTGCAACACACACAAACACACACACACACACACAGAATCGGCTGCAGCAGCGGTGGCAGCAACAACTGCAGCAGCAACTGCAGCAGCCACAGCCAACTCAAGCTGCAGGAACTTGCCACATGCACTGAGCAAAACAAGGCCCAGCGTAGGCTTAATTATGCTATAATTTAACTAGCATTTGCTTATTTGCTTTTATTTTTTTAAATTTTTAATTTAAATTTATTATTTTTTTTCTTAATTTAAAATATTTGTTAATCTACATAACGAATTTATTAATTTTATAAATATATTAAAAAATTGCAATAAAAAAGATTTATTTATTTTATATAATTCATTTATTTATTTATTTCATAAACAAAATATTATTTTTTTTTTAATTTAAAAAATACATATTTTTTTTATTATTATTATTATTATTATTATTATTATTATTATTGTTATTATTATTATTATTATTATTATTATTATTATTATTATTATTATTATTATTATTATTATTATTATTATTATTATTATTATTATTATTATTATTATTATTATTATCATTATTATTATTATTATTATTATTATTATTATTATTATTGTTATTATTATTATTATTATTATTATTATTATTATTATTATTATTATTATTATTATTATTATTATTATTATTATTATTATTATTATTATTATTATTATTATTATTATTATTATTATTATTATTATTATTATTATTTTTATTATTATTATTATTATTATTATTATTATTATTATTATTATTATTATTATTATTATTATTATTATTAATATTATTATTATTATTATTATTATTAATTATTAATTAATAATTTTAATTAATTTTCATACATTTTCTCTATATTGATTTATTAATTAACAATTTCTTTCAGTGTAGCTGTGTCACCGGCAGCAACTGCAGTTGGCATCAACTGCTTTTGTTTAAGGACTTTATTTAATCAATGGCAAATTATAAAATTACATTTGGCATTTGATGTGTGACAGCGGCTTGTAAATGTGATTCATTAGGACTTGACATGATAATGTTAATTATAATGATGTCTGTCGTCTCACACACACACACACACACACACACACACATACACATGCGTATATACGTTTTATAATATTGTGAATTAATTAGAATTGGGCAGTTATTGATAGCTTCGCTTTCATTGCATACTTTGGGGCGCACAGGCAAAATCGAATTGCCAATGCTCCTGCAAACCATTCGAATCGCAATTTGTGGACATATTATTCGTATTTTATTGGAATGCATGAAATGATTACAGATTTAAGCTGTCATTTATGCTGCTCAAGAAGCACTTGCATAACTCTGAGAAGTATGCAATAGCGCCGGAGTGCAAAACGAAACGAAATATGATTATGATAATGAATAAAATTAAAGTTTTAATTGAATTTCAGCAACTAGAAAATATTTTAAATATTTTTATAAAAATTTATAAATATTTTCAGTTAATTTTGGAGCTGTTTTAAGTCGTCTTCGATTTTTGAATATGCCAAAAAATTTAGCAAAAGATCATTAATGCTGCCGCAGTCTACGTATTTCCCCAGTTTTGACTACCTGCGACTTTTTCTTGCCGCCGAAACTGTGCAGAGTTATGAGAGGACAACGCTAGAGCAGCAATGCAGAAGCTACTGAATAGGAATACAAGAAAAGGATTGGTGAAAATGTTGGCACAAGTCTAGAATATCCGATGGATATTACTAACTGCAGGCGGCAAGATTCATGAATCAAGACATTTTTGAAACATATATATAAATATACATTTATTATTATTTTTATTTTATTTTTAAATTAAAATTTAAAATTATATAAATACTTCAATGCTGCAATGGCATCTAGATTATGATATATAGGATATGTAGTTATGATATAGAGCTCTATGATGCATAGATCATATGCTATCCATACTTATATCTATATTATATCTATGCTATCTATACTTATATCTATATTATATATTATCTATATATTATTTTTATCTACATAATATATAGATCTAAGATATATGGATCAACATTACTATAGATATTGTCTGAACTCAAGTAAATATATCATTTGAAATGAATACTATTCCATATTATTCATATATTTCTTGATGTTTAGATACGAAATATATATACATATATATTATATGTACATATATAGTAAAACTGATTCTAATTTCTTGTGTTTTGTTATGTCTACAAACCACGAAGTAGAAGAAGAAAACAATTGTTTAACTTTTTGGCAAATCAATTGCGGCTGCAGCGTTTGCCAATTACAGCAGGTGGCCAAAATGAAGACAGACAGAGAGAGAGAGAGGGAGAGAGAGACTTGGTCTCACACCGTTTTTGACCACTTCCGATGTGGCGACAATGCAGCGTCGGCGTCGCTACTGCTGCTGCTGCTGCTGCTGCTGCTGCTGTCTCTCCCACGCTTCAGCCCCTACAATATTGACATTGTCATTAATGCGCTTTATTAAGCTGCGGCAGTGGCGGCGGCAGTGGCGGCGGCACATTCGAAAGTAATTTGTGCTGCTTATTGTTGCTGCTGCTGTTGCTGTTGTTGCTGTTGTTGTCGCTTATGTTTGGGCCAAAGACAAAAAAAGCTTTTAATTTAAGACGGATGCGACGGTCACGGCGGACAAACGTGTGGAAAATGGCGACGGCGACGGCGGTGCGGCGGCAGCTTTTAGTTCTTTTGCGCTGCGGCCCGACCAAGTGATAAGGGGTTAAGTAAAAAATTTTTTCAAACGAAAAAAAAGAGGCAAAAACACCAAAAAAAAAAAAAAAAGTTAAAATCAAAAACGAAACGAAACGAAGAAGCAGAAGCAGAAGCAGAAGAAAAAGCAGAACATTTATCGTTGCCCTTGCCATCATTGTTGCCGCCAAGTTGTGCTCCTTGCCGGCGCGTTGCAATCTCATGGATATGCATAGAGTGCTAAGCTAAGCGAAGGGGCAGAGGCAGAGGCAGAGGCAGAGGCAGCGGCACGATGGGGGCAAACGGGGCAGACAGACAGATGTATGTATGCTATGCAGCAGTTGTTGCTATATAAGAAATTCTTTTATTCCATGCCAAAGGCCCCGCCGAGCGGCAGCAGCAGCAGCAGCAGCAGCAGCAACGGCGGATGGGAGCGATGGATTCGAACCAAAATAAATGCGCAATGCATACAAGGAGCGTACAGCGCGCCCGAGAGTTGAGAGCCGGAGAGCCGCTCGCAACAACGTGACATTCCTTAAATTATTTTCTGTGCTCAAGAAAACATTAAAAAATATTTTTATCTTGTGCAGAAACGCAGCAGCAGCAGCAGCGACAGCAGCAGCAGCGGCAGCAGCAGCAGCAGCGGCAGCAACAGCAGCAACAGCAACATCAGCAACATCAACATCAGCATCAGCATCAGCAGCAACTTTGCTGGGAAGAATCCTTTTTTAAAAAGTTGCCACAGCTTCGACTGCATCTGCCACAACATCAGCCTTCACGTTCGCTCGTCGACGGCTTTTTTATACGCGGTCGGGGCCAAAAGAAAAGAGCGCAACACGGAAAAAATGCGACTCTCATTAATTTGTGGAAAATTGATTTTGTAACAAGCAGATAAAACAAGAACAAGAACAAGAAGAACAGCCAGCAGCCAGCAGCCAGCCCCAGCTCCAGCCCCAGCTCCAACAGCGGGAGCGACGCGAAGACGACGGCAAAATAGCAAAAACTTTTATTCATACAAAGAAAATATATGAAAATACAAAATTTAAATATTAATTATAAAATTGGCTAAGTGTCTGCCTTTCACTCACTCTGAGTACTTCTTGTAACCACTCCGAATTCAAGCAGCTGCGGCTAAACTTGACTCGAACTGCTGCAGAAATTGAAAGGCGAACGACGGCTACCAGCGCTGATAACAAAAGGCTTGCTGCGACCATTAGCATTGTTATTATCATTATCTTAATATGATTATTTGTATCATAATTCTCATTGGCATTGTTCTTGGTGAGCAGCAAAAGCAGTCAAGCCCATCATTCATTCTTGTTACATAGTTATAATTCTCATTATCACTTCTATTACTAATACTATTATAATTCTCATTGCCATTGCCATTGCCATTGTCATTGTCATTGTCATTGTCATTGTCATTGTCATTGTCATTGTCATTGTCATTGTCATTGTCATTGTCATTGTCATTGTCATTGTCATTGTCATTGTCATTGTCATTGTCATTGTCATTGTCATTGTCATTGTCATTGTCATTGTCATTGTCATTGTCATTGTCATTGTCATTGTCATTGTCATTGTCATTGTCATTGTCATTGTCATTGTCATTGTCATTGTCATTGTCATTGTCATTGTCATTGTCATTGTCATTGTCATTGTCATTGTCATTGTCATTGTCATTGTCATTGTCATTGTCATTGTCACTGTCATTGTCATTGTCATTGTCATTGTCATTGTCATTGTCATTGTCATTGTCATTGTCATTGTCATTGTCATTGTCACTGTCACTGTCATTGTCATTGTCATTGTCATTGTCATTGTCATTGTCATTGTCATTGTCATTGTCATTGTCATTGTCATTGTCATTGGGGAAGTTTCAAGCTGAGAAACGTAAACTGAATTGCTTTTACGGCAGATTGATTGAAAACGAATTTAAAGGATTAGTGAAGGTTGCATTGAAGTGATAAATAAAGTAAAGCTGCAAAGCTTTTGAAATCAGCAGAGATTTTCAACAAAAATGCAACTGTGAAATTTATGGTATGAGGCGAAAATACTTTTTGAATACGCCGCTGGCCGATAGGGGAACAAGAGGTGCTAGCTGGGAGGTGGGAGCTGGGCAGGAGGGGGGGGGGGGCATAAATGGTTTATTTGTTTGGTGGAAAGACTACCGATGTTAACCAAAGAAATGCTGACAAGTCGTCCCTCCATCCGGATGCTGAGTGCGGGGCTAAATGATAACAATCACAATTTCTAGGCCGCGGCCGGTGCTGGGACCGGGACAGGGGCCGGGGGGGGCCAGAGACAAAGGCAAAGGCAAAGCTACGCGTAGCCGGCAGCAAAGCGACAAAATGCGCCCCTTCGCGGCATACTTGGATTTTTAGTTATAAAAACAAATCGAAACAAAACAAAACAAAACAAAATAAAAATAAGACTGAGATAGAGAGAAAGAGAAAGAGAGAGAGAGAGAGAGAAAAAGGCGGCGGCCAAGCATTAAATAAAAACAAATACCAAATGAGGAGCGGGCGGGCGGGCGGACAGACGGACGACGCAGAAGCCGCTTCACATTTTGAAGTTCCAGAGCTCCAAACTGGACGGTGCGAAGACAGTCACAGGGCGATGCACAGCTTTTTTTTTGCAAATGACGGCGTTGCGGTACGGGCTAACAGAAGTGAAGGGAGGAGGGGAGGGGGGGCGGGGGGTTGCCACTGATAGGGTAAAGGGGAGCTGGCTTTGGCTTTGGGCCATTATAACATTGGCCGCAGTACGTCGCCGGCAGGCGGCAAAAATAGCCAAAGCCAACATGGCGGATGTTGCATGGAATTTATTTTTACTTTAAAGTAAAGAATTTTTTGAATTCCTGAACGTTGAAAAATGTTGAAAACGACAAAACAAAGTATGCACGAGTGTGCATAAGAGCGTGCGTGTGTGTGTGTGTGTGTGTGTGTGTGTGTGCGAGCGCGACTGTGTGTGTGTGTATAAAATACTTGCAAGACGTCAGCGCCTGGAGGGGACAGATACAGCTACAGCTATAGCTACAGCTACAGCTACAGATACTACGTGCGACCGGCCGGCAATTCAACTGAAATGACAGAACAGCTGACAACAAAAGAGGGGACAAACACACACACACACACACACACACACACACACACACACACACACACACACACACACACACACACACACACACAAGAGACAGAGGGAGAGGGAGGGGGGCATGAACGGCAACGAGCGCTTAAGGACGCTGGGATCCCGATATCAAATATCAAAGAAATGTGGCCAAGTTATTTTTTATTTTTCGCTGATCGGCAGTTTGCATAGGCAGAAGCTGTTGCCAAGTATCTGAGATTTGTCTGTCCGTCCGTCTGTCCGTCCGTCTGGCTGTCCGTCCGTCTGGCTGCTTGTTAGCGTGGCGAGAGTTAAGCTAAACCTTTAGTCAATGCGATCGATTTCAGTTGCAAATACATATCAACTCTATATCCATAACTAAGTTTAACTGGCCCTGAAGGCTGCGGCCCACATGCTGTCGCAACCTGCTCAACTCATGGGAAACTAGCAGTTGCAGTTAGCTGTTGCAGCAAGTGCATCGCATGGCCCTCTTTTGGGGGCGGTGCCGCTGTCGCATATGTTTAATTCAATGATGCGTTAAGTCTTCGTCGACTCTGTCCTTAGTCGGCAGCAATTTTTCTATCGAAATAGTCGCTGCAAATGGCATATTGCTTAACAGATATGGATATGGCTATATGGATATGTGGGTAGATAGATATGTATATATGTATATATACATAGATATGTGGATAAGTTGGTAAACAGGTATATGGATATATGGATAAATGTATATATGACTATGTGGCAATATGGATACGTGGATAAATGAATATATGGATAAATATATATGCATATAGTATATGGGTATATGGATATGGATATATGGATATATGGGTATACGGATATATAGATGTGTGGATAAGTAGACAAGTTGGTTGCATGGATATGTGGATAAATAGATATATGGATAAATTTATAAGTGAATATGTGACCATATGGATATATGGATAAGTATATATGCATATATGTGGATATAACGATGTGTGGATAAGTAGATAAGTTGGTAAATAGTTACGTGGATAAATGTATATATGAATACGTGCCTGTTTGGATATATGGATAAATATATATGCACATATATGGGTATATGGATATGGGAATATGGATATATGGATATATGTATATATAGATGTGTGGATAAATAGACAAATTAGTAAATAGATGCATGGATAAATGTATAGATGAATATGTGGCAATATGGATATATGGATAAACGAATTTATGCATAAATCCATATATATAAAGATGTGAATATACGGGTAAATGGATAATCATATCTATGGATATATCGATAAATGCTCAAATGGATAAACATGTATGTCAATGGATAAATGGATAAGTAAATAAATGAGTGTATGCAAGTATGGATAAAGGGATAATAGGATATATGGAAATAAGTGTATAAATAACCATTCTTAAACCTTAATCAACAGGGAGGAAGTTTACAAGAGTAATGAGTTGACTAGTAGGGATTACATCATGATCTAGATCAAACTAGCAACTCACAGTTCTTTAAGGATATGTAATCTGGAGAAGACTACAATATCTTTGATAGTGAGTAAGCTGTGATAAAAGAAATTATTGGAAAACCTTTCAAAGCAATTGCTTCAACCTAAACTACAAAAACAAATTCCTATCTATATACATGTGTCAATATCTATCTCTATATACATATGTGTGTATGTAACTCTATATCAAAAGAAAAGAAAAGAAGGCGCTTAGTTATAGTTGCTATCTCTGAACTGAACTAATTAATAAGTATGTATGTATGTGGCTTGTCTCAAATGCTCTTGGTCAGCGCATTAAATTGTGGCGAAGTCAATGAGCTTTGCTGGCTGTGGCCGATAAAGTTGCTGGGCAATCGACCTTCACGAAAGCACTTTCAGTGGCAAATATAAACAAACGCGGCTCAGATAGTAAGATTACGAGTGCTCCGGCTCGTTTTCAGTAGTCGTACATGATGCATGAATGCTATGATAATAAAAAGGTTATGCGAGAACCGCGCTGACTCGCCACGGCGCGACGTTGATGTGTTTGTGGTTCGATTGTGGGACGGACACAGCGCCGATCGAATTTACGATCCGATTCGATCTGATGTTATACAAAACTGTCAACGGATCAGCATGACAATAATCTCTCTCTCTGTGTGTGTGTGTGTGTACGGTTCGAGTAAAGTGCAAATTCAAAGCATTTCCAAATCAATTATAAACCAAAGAGCAAATGCAACTAGAAAGTTAGGCAAGTTTAATCAGCTGCAGTTAGTTTTAACTACATATTTTGATAGCCAAATTTACAGTGAGACGCGGCAGCTGAGTGGAGCAAAACTGTAACTAGAAGACAAATTCGGCGTAAAAATAAAATTTGTAGTATTTCTGCCTTGGCTGCAGCTGTTTGCCCACTCCAGGGAGAGCATGACACACCGACAGACAGACATATGTACATATGTATGTATGTATGTATGTATGTATGTCTGCCTGTATGTGGACATCGAGTAGTGTTAAGTACGTTTTCGGAAACCCTGCAAGTAGCTGGTACAGTAGTGAGGCAGTCAGGCAAATTATTGCTAAAGAATTAACCAAGAAATAAGAACTAAGTACATTCGCTTGGGTCTTAAGTGGCAAAAGCATTTCATTGGACTTGGCCCTATAACCCAAAATTACTTAGCGCGCCCTCTCTCTCTCACTCTCACTCTCTCTCTCTCTCTCTCTCTGTCTTTGTCTAACATAGATCTTACATAATATACAAGCAATTTGTTAAACAAATTCAATTAGCTTTTTGCTGCCTGTGTTTGTGTCGCTCGGTCTCAAGTAATTTGCAAAAGAAAACTCAAAATACAAAGCTGCCACATGGCTGACAGACTGACTGACTGACAGACTGACTGCTTGACTGATTGACTGCTTGACTGATTTGACAATAAGGCAGTTGACAGTCTGATTGGACTTAGCGCCGTCGCTTCAGCTTCTGATTAGCCTGGCAATTCGATGACGCGCATGTCTCGGCCGCCGTTGGGCGAATGTAAACAAATACAAGCGCAATTAATTACAGTTACACACACACACACACACATACATACGCAGATATGCTCATTTTCACATTTCCCAACACGGCAGCAACATCATAAAATCGATTAACAGCGCGTGGCGCCAACTGTTTCTGTTTCAATACAGAAAAAAAAAACAAAAACAAAAAAAAACACCAAAACCTAAAACCCCAAACCCCATCGCCCACGCTCCAGCAACAAAACTGGAAACCTCAGCCGACTCGTCATCAACATCATCATCGGCGTCAGCGTCGACGTCGGCGTCAGCGTCAGTGTCGGCGTCGCGTTGCCAGCGGCGACTTTTTACAAGTGCAAAACTAATTATCCGAGCCGAATGGAGCAGAGCTCCATGAATAATACTGATAAAGCCAGCTGGCGAGCTGAAAGTGCTGCAGACTGTGTATGTGTGTGTATGTGGGGGAGGGGGGGGGGCGGTGCAGTGCTGCAGAGGTTTTCAATTTCGTATACACAAATACAAATCAGTTGAGCTTGGCAAATATAGTCGAGCCCCCTTCTCACACTCTTCTTCTTCTCGGCCTTCTCGTTCACCCTTTTCTCCTTGTTGGCGACAAATTTTTCGACGATCTTGCGATCTTTGTGTGTGACGCATGAAAATGTAATTAATGAAAATCTGTTTTCGACAGAAACTTCATCAAAATATCATATATCACACACACACACACCAACACACACACACACACATACGTATGTAATTTTCATTCATTTTTATCCAAATTGAAGCTTTTACTAATCACAAATATCGCATTACCCATGACAAAGAAAATGGCCATCAGCGAAAATCGTATATGTATATATATATATATACATAGATATAGTTTATATAAAGTTATTAAGTTTCTATATTAACAAATTCATCAATATATTGTGTATATATATATATCGTATATCTTGTGTTAGATAGACAAAGCCCGTCTATGTATGTACTTCAATTTCATTTCATTCACAGAATTTTCTTTTCATATAAAACTATTTTTTCTTTTATACATTGTATATCCTAAACCCATTGAAACTTTATATAATAGACAACTGGGGGGGGGGGGGGGGGGGGGGGGGGGGGGTTGTCGTGGCAGACACTAGCAAGTACATACATATATACATTCTTCATCGGAACAAACACAGTCGCTCGACTCATATAGCTTCGTTCGTTCGAATGCAGCGATCTGGCATAGATATATAACATATATAAAACATTATATATATCTTTCTACCGATATCCCATACCATTAGCCTAATGATCAATAGAAATCTATATTTCAAATGGAGGTTTTAAGCCTACCTAAGAAAAGCATCAAAGTTGGCGGCAACCAAATTGATCCCTGCTGCATACACAGTTTATGAATACTTCGAATTTTGGTTACATCTACTATATCCATAACACCCGGAAATTGTAAAAAACAATAGACAGGTAGCTCAAATAGCAGAGTCTTGTGCTTTGGCTTAAACATACATTTGGCGATTGGAATATTTCTTAGAGATCATTCATTTAGAGCTGAACTTATTCTATAAGTAAGTGGCTAGAGTGAGGGCCGAACTATATATCTGTGTGTGTGTGTGTGTGTGTGTACTTTTGGTAATGTATGTAGAGCAAGCAGCAGCCGAGAATGAGTGAAACAGCAGCGTTGCCTAGTATTCAGCGCATCGGCCGAATCTTCCAAGCTTTCGAGCTCTACTCTCTGCTCCTCTTACTCCATCTAGAGATGCAGATACCTCTCTCTCTCTCTCTCTCTCTCTTCTCTCTTTCTCGCTGATTGACTTGAATGTGTGAGGTAAACAACTAATAGATTTATTTTCTATAATTTTCAAGCGAACATTTTGTAAAACAATTTTAAAAAATTCAAAATTTGTAAGTGAAATTTTTTTTAAAATTTTAAACCAAAAATGTTGTAGATAAATTAAAAAAAAAAAAACTCAAGTTTTGTAAAATTTTTGTGCCAAAAATTTGTAAAAATTTTAGGCAAAAATTAAGAAAATTTCAACATTTTGCCAAAATTTTAAGCCAAACATTTGTAAAATCCTTAAGCAATCACTTAGACAAATTGTTAGAACAAATTTAGCAAACATTCAACATTTTTGTAAAGTTTTCAAGCCAAAATTTTGTAAAATATTCAAAGCAAAAATTTAGAAAAACCCAAAATTAAATGTGAAATTTTTGTTTATTATTATTAGAAAATGTTTTATGAAATAATCAATATGAACAGATTTATGTAGATTTCCAAATATATTTTCTAAAATTTAATAAAACACACAATCTTGAAACACAAAAAAAAAAAATGATATGTAGAAAGAAAATTCAATATTCAGCAACATTTTTGTTGAAATGATTTAAAATACACAAAAAATATTTAATTGCATTTCACAATAATTTTGATAAATTTGAAACTGCCGTGAAATGCGAGGCAGATACATTATGTATATATATATATTTCAGTATATATACATAGATACAGAAAATACATTTGTATATAAGCTGCTTGTCGTAGTTGGAGCTGGCAACTTTTATCAAGTTTTCGAGACGCGAGCAAACAGAACTCAAAGTCAAGATGCAGTTATCTGTTGCATCTGATAAATGATATGATATGATATGATATGATATGATATGATTTGAGATGCAGCAAGCGCAAAGACTCCAGCCATGTTCTAATTTTAGGCGACTAGACATGGGTATATACGTATACATATGCATATATCTTATTTAATCTGGTATTTTGAGATAACTGGAGTATTTACGTTAGTTTATTATGTTTGGGCTCTAAGGAGGCAGCTCATAATAGTGGTAAGAGACTAAGTAAACATGTTAACTGCATAATGAAGTTCGTACACAGCCAGAGTGATGAGCTCAAAATAATCAACAACAAAAATCTAATAAGAAAAACTGAAAAACTAAAAAACTAAGAAACTTTCCATAAAAAAAATTCATTTCATCAATTGTTTTTCGCCATAAAACTGTATGATATAGTAGACTAGGCAGGTGGAAAGCTTTATGAAGTGAATCTATTTGAGTCGAAATTTTCCAATTTGAATCAAGAAAATCCAAGTAGAATGCTTAGACATAGTTAGAAAAGGAAAAGAAATTTTCGAAGATTTTTTTTCAATTACAAAAAAAAACTGATTTCCTTTTTCCTAGAAACTTCTAGCAGTCCGGCAGCGCCAAAGAAATCGAAATCGTTACACACGCAGCGCACAGCAAATGTTGTTTTAATTCCAATTAGAGTTCTAACTAGAACTAAACACAGCAGATTTAACTATTTGAGAAATATGGCAGTGCCAAAGCAATGTTTTTGACAACTGACAAGCAAAACATGATTTGCTTTGCAAGCTAAGCTAGAAGTGTAACAGTCTGGCAACGCCAAAAATGTTTACATTGCAAAAGTTGTCGAAATTCCAATTAGAATTCTTTGAGAAATATGGCAACGCCAGAAAACATTTGTGTTGTGCAAACTCTTCGAGTTCAGCTAGAAATTTAACTATGTGGCAGCGCCGACGAAGCAACAAAACTTTACGCTGCACAAAGAAAGAGTTGTTGGAATTCTAATTAGAACTCCAACTAGAACTAAGCAACGAGCAATATTTATGTATCCCAACTCAATAGCCACACTGTACTATGTATAACAATCACGTATAACAGTTTAATTTTTTAGCACAGTTTTGCATAATATATATTTATAACAGTGAACCGATCTCATATATACTAGCATAGTTGTATGACAATTTCGGACAACAGTTCTAGTTCGTATAACAGTTAAGCAGCGCAGCTTTGGGCAAGAGTCATTCATCTGGCTCATGAATGAGCCAAGCTCAAGCTGAAGCTGCGGACGGATCGTGCTTAAGTCTATATAGATGTAGATGCATACATATATATATGTGGCTAGTCATATCACAGAGATTATCATTGTTTTTATATATGTACATGTATGTATGCATATTTTTTTGCAGCTTTTTGCTTTTCATTTAACTGTATTTTTTTTTTTTTTTTTTTTTTTGCTTTTTCGTGGGTCTGATAAGAGAATATATGGCCACGCATCAGATTAAGCTGGCGATAGCTGGCGCTGATGTAATGCGATATGCCCGCTCGTACATATGAATCATCCGACGGCTTTTTGATTAGCAATATATTTTTTTTTTCTTTCAATTTTTTTTTGAGCTGGCTTTGCTACAGTAAACACCCCATAAAGCAAAACGTATTAAACATTAATTCTAATCAAATTTTATGAATTTGCTGCACTTACTTTTGTATAGAAATTTGGAGTAATCACAATCCATGTTGCTGTTGCGTGTTGCTTGTTGCTTGTTGTTTATTGTTGTTGTTTTGTTTGTTTGTTTTGTTTGTTGAATGTCTAATGCTGTTGCTGTTGCTGTTGTTGTTGCGTTGACATGAAGCTGCCGTTAGAGTTGCTGATGCTGCTGCTGCTGTTGCTGCTGCTGCTGATGTTGTTGTTGTTGTTGTTGTTGGTTGGCTTTGATTGATTCACAACTGCTGCATTCGCAATGCTTTTCGCTTTTGCGCCATTCACTTGACAACAATTACGAAAAAAAAACGCAAAAAAAAATAACACACACTCGCACACACACACACACACACACAGAAATAAATATATAAATAAATAATATAAATATGAAATGCCGCTAGGAGGCGGGGTGGGCGGAGAGGCGGCTGGTTCTTAGCGCGCTGAGGGCCGTGTTACAAACAAACGAAAAACGAAAAAAAAAATAAATAAAACTGCAGCGTTGACACGAAAATTTGAAGATTGCCGCCGGCGGCGGTGTAAGAAAAACTGAAATTCGAATTCGAATTCGAGTTCGAGTTCGAGCTCGAAGCGCTGCCCGCAACCTTCTGCTGCCTCTTTTTGTTGTTGTTGTTTTTTATTTTTTTTTGGTTTTATTGACACTTGATGGGCGCTGCTGCCATGTGTTTGTTGTTGCTGTTGTTGTTGCTGCTGTTGCTGTTGCTGCTGTTGCTGTTGTCGAATTTTGTTATTGTTGCAATTTAATGCCACTTTACAAGCATGTATAACATTGTGAGTTTTTGTTGGCTGTTGCTGTTGTTGTTGTTGTTGTTGTTGGTTTTTGCTTTTGTTTTGCTTTCGTTTACACAGTACTAGAGCTGCTTGCAGGTGTTGATGGGGTGTTAAGCGCACACACACACATGCACACATGCACATGCACACACACTAATGCACGCAAAGCATATGCAAGTTGCATATTCTCTTTGGTTGACTGTCGCCGTCGCAGCACAAATTCTAGTTATGCTGCTGCTGCTGCTGCTGCTCTTCTTCTTCTTCTTCTTTAATATGCCGTAAGCATTTCTTTCATTTCGTTTTTATCTGCGCTGCGCTGCGCTGCGGCTGTGGCTGCGGCTGCCGTCGCTGCCTACTGCTGCTCTCGCTACTCTCGCTGTTCTTCCGCCTAACTGTTATTTGGGCGCGCCTTTTGCTTGACTTTAAGCAAATTGAAATTTGAACAGCTTTGATTGCTGTTGTTGTTACTGTTGTTGCGATGCGTGTTACACGGCGAGTGAAAAAGGCGCGCAATCTGCAAACGCCGCTGCTATTGCTGCTGCTGCTGCTGCTGGGCGTATTGTCGCCGTTGTTGTTTTGGTGCAACAGTTGCGTTGCCTTTGAACACAAACAACAATTACACCCACACACACACAAAAAAAAAATAAATATATATATATGCACTTAAAAAAACAAATTGGTTTTTATTTTTTTGGGGCTAAGAACTTGAACGCACACACGCACGCAGCACACAGTTACACTAAGTTTGTGTGTGTGTAATTATAATTCGGTTATACGCGCTGCTGCTGCTGCCGTCGCCGTTGCGAATTTCATTTAATTTCTTTTGCTATACTTTATTGTTATTGTTGTTGTTGTTGTTGTTGTTTTTGTGTCTCTGTGTGTGTGTGTTTTGCCTAACGGCAGCTGGCGGCACGCGCTGACCAATATTTAAGTTTTTTTTTTCTTTTGTATGTATCTTAACAGATGATTCTGATTGGGATGCGTTGGTCTCGTTTGGGCTGGCCTTTCGGCATTTTTCTTAAACGTTTTTCTTACACGCGCCGCGCTCAATGCTGCCGGCCAGAGAGTCAAAGACGAAATGTGCTTTTAATGTAGACACAAACACAGATACACGAGCTCACACACATAGATATACACAAACACACACACATATATATATATATATAAATATATATATTTATTTATATACATACACAGTTAAAATCAAAAAAAAAAAATGTTCTATAGATATTGTCTAAGCGTATTTTGGCTATTTGATTCAAATTTGTTAACTACGTGCTGCGCTTGCTTTCGCATACAAAATGTGACGCCAACACAACCGACGGTATAAACAAAACTACCAATACGAAATTAGCTCAAAATGTATTTCAGGCAAAAATTAAAACAGCAAAAGCGCTCATTGCGCGCGAGTGAGCCGTGCAGCAAAACTGCCAACCTACCCATACACTCACACACGCACACACACACACACATGTGCCTAGAGAGACAAACACTGCACACAGAGCAAAGCAGCATGCGAACGAACCATGCCCGAAGACCGAGCCCCAACAGTTTGTTGGATACGCGCGCGAAACATATACACACACATACACACACACACAGCCAGACACTGTATGTGTGCACACACATATAGCAAATTTACTCACCGAGTTGGTCGCCATCAGCTGAATGGAGTACATGCCGAGAGCGTAATGCGAGTGTGTGAGCGAGGAAGCGCGCCACAGCAGTGAGTTAGAGCGAGAGATGGCATTTGAGAGAATTCTGCCGTTGTCTGTACAGCGAGCGAGCGAGCGAGCGAGCGGGTGAGCGTGAGCGAGTGGAGTGCGGCGCACAGCGCATGAATCAGCTTCCGCTGTTGCTGTTGTTGTTGTTCTTCTTGTTCTGGTTGCGCTCAAACACGTGTTGTTGCTGGCTTGCCTGTGGTTGAGTGCTTTCAGTGAGGCGGCCGTATAAGAGACACCGTTGAACACTTGCTGTGGCTCGCTGCTCAAAAACTATGTTTGTATGTATGTGTGCGTATAAGCAGGTTCATGCGTAAAACGAATTCGCGATAATTTATGGCGCTACATACATACATGTATGTATATGAAGTTTTTGTTTAATATTTATATTAATTGGTAATTGGATGTGTAATTAATGCAAGTTTTTGCTATAAATAAATCAGTGTGTTTGAATATAATGTATAGATTAATATATATATATATATACATATATATATATATATATATATATATATATATATATATATATATATATATATATATATATATATATATATATATATATATATATATATAATCTATACATTATATTCAAACACACTGATTTATTTATAGCAAAAACTTGCATTAATTACACATCCAATTACCAATTAATATAAATATATATATATATATATATATATATATATATATATATATATATATATATATATATATATATATATATATATATATTATATACAAATATATATAAATATATATATATATATATATATATATATATATATATATATTTATATGTACTAATTGCATTTCTTGGAAAATTATAGTAAACTTGGTTAATCTAAGCCGCGTCATCAACAATTTTCTTGTTTTAATGACGATGTTAATGATAATTAAAGTTATTGCGATAATCATGCAGTGCAGTGTAAGCGACATACCTACACTTATTCCAATTGAGCGTTTGAGACGAACACAGAGAGCGAGCGAGCGAGCGAGTGAGTGAGCGCTAGAACTGTAACAAATGAGTGTCTTTTGCACGTGCCTGTGTGTGTGGGCAGCTCCTGCAAGATACTTATGTGCCGATTGCCAGGCTCTCTCAGCGCAGCACTTAACATAAATCACTTTTTTTTTGTTTTCTGTTGTTTTTTTTTTATTTTTATTTTATCTTTGCTTTATTTTTCTATTTTGGTTCATCATCGTTTCATATTTTGGCGCCGGTTCTGACCCAAACTTTGACTTTTGTAATTAATTGAATGGACTGAAAGAGGTAGCAGAAGTATGGATAGTATATATGTAGATGAGTTCTATATATAGGATATATTATATTATGATCTTAAGCATGTGGTAATGGGATTTGTGCTTTTTGCTTCGCATAAAGTAAAGATTAGATTATGCCTAATGATTGTGCTCAAAGAGAAGAGTTTAATAAAATGAATTTTTAGCTAAAGCTCTTCTATGCGATTCTCAAGCTGTCAACTTGGGCTTGCCATTCGCTAAATACTGCTAGTGTCAATTAACAGATGCAAGAAATTTTACTCTTTGTTATGAATATGTGTGTGTGTGTGTGTGTGTGTGTGTGTTTGTGCATGTTGCAACATGTATGAAATTAGCGTTTGTTGAACCCCATCAAATTGTCACTGGGCACAGGCACAGGCACTTAAAATGCACGCCTCCAATGCATTAATTGCCATAAATTGAACCAAATACACACACACGCACGCACACACACATACACACAGACCATGTACTGCGCCTAGTGGGGTGCAACATGCGATCTGCGATTTGAAACAACATAAGCAAAGAGGCATATGAGTGAGTGGCATTGTTGTTGTTGCTGCTAGAGGGAGCAGCGCTTGGGGGTTTGCGCGGCTCGGGATCAGTGTGCGTGTGTGTGTGTGTGTGTGTGTGAGCATCGAACATTGTTGCGCATATTGGCAAAGTTTTGTAATTTGCCGCCATCGCTTTACATGTTGCTGGGTCGCTCAGAAACAGCTGATTGTTGCGCTTTTTCACTCGGCGGCGCGCGAGCGAGAGAGCAATAGCGCGCGCTGCACTCAATGAGCGCAATGAGCGTGCATGCGTGTGTGTGTTTGTGTGTGTGGGTTGCCGAGTGCAAAGGAAAGGGAGTTCGTCGGGCTGCGTTTTTATCGAAGACGCGCACATCAAATTATGAAATGGCCATAATATTGCGGGCACACACACGCACGCACACATGTAAATCAAGATGGTCGCTCAAAGAGCGCTCTCAACACGATGATGAGGTACAATGTGGTTGCTGACATACACCCCACGGGGGTTGGGATTATGTCGCACAGAGCGCGCGCCTCGGCAATTCAGCTTCGTGTCTTTTTTGTTGTTGTTTAACGACGCCAACTGCGCACGTCGCCTTCGTCTTCGCCTTCGTCTTTGTCGTCGTCGTCTTTCTTCTTGAGCTCTTGAGCGATTTAACGGCAATCGACTTGACAGTTGTAACTCATTGTCTGCCACTGTCTCTGCTGCTGCTGTCGCTGTCGCTGTCGCTGGCTCTTGCTTGACCCAGCCCGCCCACACTGTCCACACACGCATACACACGCATATGCGCATGCATGTGTATTCACGCACAGTGGGGCCAAGCAAATGGCAATTCGAATGCCTTTGCCGATTTGTTCTCGAAAGGTTTAATTTCATTTCATTTTTTTTTTTGCTTTTCATTTCATTTGTATTTGATTTTGGGCACTAAAAATAATTTTCTACTTCACGCGTGTAAGGGGCAAAACATCATTAGACATTAAGGCTAGTGTGTTGAAAGTGAACAAAACAGCTCAGCATGTGTGCAGACGGCCGATGTCTGCGTCTATGTCGATGTCTATGTCTATGTCTATGTCGATGTCTATGTCGATGTCGATGGCTATGGCTATGGCTATGGCTATGTCTATGTCGATCCGCAGTCAGTCTATCTATATATAAACGCAGCACAAGACAAGACAACACAACATGAAAACGAATAAAATACGAGTACAAATTTCAAGATGAGATATACAGATACATACACAGATTCTACATGCATACATACGTACATCTATACATATATACTTACATATACATATATATATATATATATGTATACGCACATAGATTAACTCATACTGGGCAACATCAGGAAAAGTCTAGCCAAAAAAGACTTTCGCATTTCAATGAACGATTCGATTCATTCATTTGTATTAACACATTGCTTGTAACGTATTTACCATTGTATTTACATATGTATGTATTTGTGTAGATGTATGTGTATGCTGTGTATGTATGTATGTATGTGTGTATATTTGACCTTAGATTATAATTTATTTGGCAGTGAATTGTTTTGGGCCTAATATTTTGGAAAACCAATCATATATACTGGCTTGATCAACGAGAGCGAGAGAAAGGGCTATATATATATAGAGAGAGAGAGAGAGAGAGAGAGAAAGAGAGATTCAGAGAGAGGAAGGAGAGAGAGAGATAGTCAGAGAAAGAGATGGAAAAGACAGAAAGAGAGAAAGAGAGAGACAGAGACGGAGAAAGATACACAGAGAGAGAGAAAGAGAGACAGAGAGGGAGAGAAAGAGAGAGACAGAGACGGAGAAAGATACACAGAGAGAGAGAAAGAGAGACAGAGAGGGAGAGAGGGAGAGAGGGAGAGAAAGAGAGACAGAGAGAAAGAGAGACAGAGAGGGAGAGAAAGAGAGACAGAGAGAAAGAGAGACAGAGAGGGAGAGAAAGAGAGACAGAGAGAAAGAGAGACAGAGAGGGAGAGAAAGAGAGACAGAGAGAAAGAGAGAGAGATAGCTAAAGATATATTGACAGATAGAGATAGAGAGAGAGAGAGAGAGAGCGGGACAGAGAGAGAGAAATAGGGAGACAGAAAGAGAACGAGAGAGAGCAAGACAGAGGCAGAGAGATAGAGAAAGAAGGAAAGGGAGAGATATATATATAGAGATATATAGAAAGAGAGAGAGAGAGAGAGAGAGCTTGAGGCAGTGCGAAGGATAGAAGGATAGTGAGACCGACAGAGATATTGAGAGAGGGAGAGAGAAAGTGAACTTTATTTTTTTTTATTTATTAAAAAATAAAAATTAAATAAAAAAATTAAATTAATTACCACTAAGTTATAAGGCTATATAGCCTTTTTGTTAGCACAATCCGGCTAGTTCGCCGTCTGAAATTCTCAATATACATATGTATGTACATACATACATATGTACATACGTGTACATACATACATATGTATACACGTGTCTTATACTCAGTCTTATAAAATGTTCACATTTTGTTTTTGGGCGCGTGGCAAATCGGAAAATCTTGAATCTTCTGTCACTTGACAGCTGGAAGCCCAAAGGCCGCCAAGTGGTTTGCTATTGACCTTCAGATCAATTTGAACAGACACATTTAAGCCAAATGTGGGCGTGGCCAATTGATAAGAGCTATAGCTAGATTACTCTATAGATACATAGTTTATAGATAGTTCAAAGTGTTTCGATTACTTTCATAGCTGGAATTATCTAGTTGTTGCAGTTGAATCACTGTTGACCCAGTCTACAGGTAGATCTGTAAATTGTATGCTATGTCTGTATAGGAGGGGCGTGGCAAGCGCTAAAAGCATGATTTTTTTATAAAATTTAGCTTTTTTTGTAGTGGATTGGCTGATTATGCCTGAGGGGCTAAGGCACAGCTGAGCATTGGGCTAAGTCCCTACTGCCTTGTGGCTGTGCCTTAAAATGGAGTTTACTCTGATTGGAATTTGAAGACAGCTTCAAATACAGTTACTTTTTCTTGTATTTATATGAAAATAGATAAAGAAAAATATTCAAAATTTTCAAAAATTTTTTTTGCATTTAATTTTATCAAAAATTTTGGACAGATTTGGACAGGGTAAAAATATGTCCAACAGACATACATGAATATGACAATGTATGTTTGTATGTATGTATGTATGTATGTATGTATGTATGTATGTATGTATGTATGTATGTATGTATGTATATATGTATATATATAGTACGTATATTTATAGTTAATAACACAGTTGTGATTGTTGTTGCTTCGCCGTTTGTTTGGGGCAAAAATGTTTTACATTAAATGAGCTAAATGCAGGCACTGTGCACTGATATTTTCCTATGCACTTTGGAATGCTTCATATGACTTTTTGCTATTTTCTTTTCTTTTCTTTTCGTTTGTGTGTGTGTGTGTGTGTTTTTTTTTTTCTAACCCATTGCAAGTGGCAAAACCGAACAGGGGTATATGGGCTGTGTGAAAGTGTATGTAACGGGCGGAGTCGAGGCAGTTTGCTTGATCAGGATGCTGAGCTGAGAGGCGATGCGTCTGAGCTGCGCTCTGTCTGAGCCGTAAGCTATAGAAGCTATATGCTTGAAATTTGAATATATATGATGTATTGTATATACGATAACGATACATATTAATATGTTGTCTTGATTTGACAAATTCCCTAAATAATTTCTTTATTATTGTGAGGTATATTTTATATTGTTTTTGATTTAGATTAAAGAAGACATTTCCACTTCTCTCCGCAAAGTTCTCTCTGTCTGCATAGAAGAAGCGCAGCAAAACTATTCCAGTTTGCAGGGTATCGCCCAGTCGAGCACTCCCCACCAAAATACTCTTACTTGTGTGTTGTTGCTGTTGTTGTTGTTGGTTTTGCGCTGGGTGGAAACAGCAACAGCAACAGTTGGAAATTGCTTTGGTATGGGTTCCTTAGGCAAGCACATACGTGGTCGTACGTTAGCTTCCAGTTTATTTGAAATTTTTTAATTTTATTACCTATTCAAAGTATTTACTTGCGTGTGTGAGTGTTGGTGTTGGTGCTGTGTGTGTGTGTGTGTGTGTGAAATTGCTTTCTTTGTTAGTTAGTTGGCTTATATTAGGCCATCTAAAGAGCACTTTGAAAAACACTTGGAATTTTTCATTGCCAATTACAACAGGCCAACCAAATGCAAAATGCGAAGAGAAAAAAAAAACAAACAAACAACAACAACAACAACAAAGCAAAAAACACAGGAAAAAAAAACGTGAATGCATTCCGCGCAGTAACAGACCCTGGAACCGCGCTACCCCCCAGCCCCCACCCCACCACTGAAGCCCCCGGAAGCAGCCGGAATCCCCCTCACATCCACAAACAGTCAACATTTGCCGTCGCTCAACCCCAAACGTTCATACGACTTGGCCCAAAGTGCGCAAAAAAAAAACAACAACAACAACAAATAAATGCCAAAACGAAACGTTAAGAATTTTACATTCAAGATACTTTTATCAGCTGCTGCCACTGGTGCCGCTGCTGCTGTTGCTGCTGCTGCTGCTGCTGCTGCTGCTGCTTCTTCCATGACTGCTCAGCCTGCATTCCCGGCTACAAGCCAACCTGTTACAACATGCAATCGACAGGCCTCAAACAAGGCGGAAAAATTAACGCAGCCTGCAAATGCAATTGCAATTGCAATTGCTATTGTGAATGTGAATGGGTGAATGAGTGAATGTATCCAACCGTGGCGTGAATATATTCCTTCAGCTTTTGGCCATTTGCATTACAGAAAAAATAAAAACAACTAGAGGAAATTAACATGTAGCATTAAACGTTAAAACTGTTGAGCAATGAATGAATGAATCTATATATATATATATATATATATATATATATATATATATATATATATATATATATATATATATATATATATATATATATATATATATATATATATATATATATATATATATATATATATATATATATATATATATAAATTAATTTGTATTAAATTGTATTAAAAATAAAAAAATCTTTAGATGTTTGGCAATTTTTTTTGTCATGTTTTAAATTATTTAATTTTTGTTTGTGTATGTATACATAATAAAATGCTTATATGAATTAACATTTTGAATTCAGTATAAATATAATTGAGAATTAAGATTTTCAGTTTGAAATAAAATTTTGAATTACATTTCTTAAGCTAGCATTAAAAATTGCTAATATTTTTATAAAATTAAATTTAATTTAATAAAATTTCATTTTCATTCTAATTTTTGTTTAACAAACAAAGTTTTCAGCTACTTTCAGCCTACATTAAATACAAACAATGAAAATTCCAAAAAAAAAAAGAAACTTTCAAGAGCTTGTCACGGTCTTTATGTCATATTCCACTTTATTTTATTTTTCAACTCAATAAAGTTATTGTAGGCGTTTCATCTTGACTTCAAATGGCCAAACACTAAAATGAATCTCATGAGCTATAATTATAAGCACGATTTCCACAACTAAACAAGCAAATCCAATTCATACACATTTCAAGCTTTTTTTTTTGGCGCCAAGTCTATCGAAATCGAGCAGAACCTGGTTGAGTCGCTGTGTTATCGATATTTGGCCCTTACTCGGGCACTTGGCCATCGCGCATCTCTAATGCATTTGTGTATGCAATAGAGACGTTCGTATGCCAAATTAAAAAGTATATACATTTGTGCAATTGGGTGAAAAATCGAAATGGAAAACTTGGTTTTGCGGCGAGGGACCGGTGCCAGCAGTAACTGTAAGTATTGGCCACAATCTGTCACCAATTTGGCCCCAACAAGCATATGCTGGATCGCGTTTTCATGTGATACATATTTGTTTGTTTTTCTCTCACTCTCTCTCTCTCTCTCACTCTCTTTTTCTTCATGGCCATTTGTGTGTATTATGTATATATATAAAAATATGTATATACAATGTGCATAGTCAATAATATGACAGATGAGCAGCTCCAGGAATGGCATACGGCGGTCCTAACCGAGGCTCAGCGCGAGAATTATGTGAATCATAATCTGGAAATTGTGCGACATTATCGCACCGAGGCAATCTCTCGAGCGCCCGCCTTCGACATTGAGCGCAATGCCATAGACGCTGCCATTGCTCGCCATGGCTTGTACGCGTCCAATGCTAGCGGCAGCGAGAGCAGTGCCTGCCCAGAGCCAGTCGCTGCAGCACAGGAGGAAGTGCAGCCGCCACCACTGCGACGTCCACGCATGGAGCAACCAGAGCAGCAGCAGCAGCAGCCGCAGCCGCAGAAAGAGCAGCCGCAGCAGCAGCAGCAGCCGCAGAAACAGCAGCCGCAGCAGCAGCAGCAGTCGAGCAACAGCGGCACAGCTTCAACTGGCAGCTATGGACATTATGTGGCTCTGGCACACATATTCTCTGATACATATGCTGCACGCGGCAACGAGGCAACGGGCGCAGCCAATACCAATGCCAGCGGCAGCGCCAATGGCAACAACAACAACAATGAGCCCGAGGATTCCGAAATAAATGATATGGCGATAACAAAGACCATCGATAGCCTGGGCCTGCGTCGCACCTAATCAGCCGAATGTACACTTAATTATGTATTTAAGTATCATATTTATATAGACATATATATATATATATATATATATATATATATATATATATATATATATATATATATATATATATATATATATATATATATATATATATATATATATATATATATATATATATATATATATATATATATATGTATTCAAATTGTTAAACGAGATCATAATGTGCAAGATTATTGTTTAGATCGTCTAATGTATATTGTATTTATTTGTAGCGTTATTCATAAAACAATTCCCGATTTGAAAACGATAAACGTAGCTGCTATCATATATATTTATATATAATGTAGTAATGTAAATAATATCAGTTGACTTTTGTATATAGTGCATTTAACTTATAGTTGTTTAGCATTTAAGCGTAGTGTACTTAATAGCAATTTATGTATGCTAGTGTACATATACAAATATAAATATAAATATATATATATATACATATACATATATTCATGTATATATATATATATATACATATATATATACAAATTATATCTCATCCGAGTTAAAACAAATGATAAAAAAAACGAGCGAAATAGAAAAAAAAAAAAGAATAAACAAATGTCATTTTCTATAGGCAAAACAGTTAAACGTACTAACAATAATAACAACTAGCAAAACTAGAAAAAGTTTCTCTAGAACTGTGTTTAATTAATTTTACAAATTAAAAAAGGAACAAATGTTATTTGTTGATATATCCATATATAGTATGTGTATATATATATATATATTTATATAGCTACACCAAACGTGTGCTTCTTTGAGTCTCACAATTAAGTTGGGTTCTCGACGCCGCTAACTACAAAGCTGGACTGGACGCGGAGGGGAATGTGGACACAATTGTGGCCAGCAGGGAATGGACAGTATATATAGATATATATATACGATATATATATATATATATATATATATATATATATATATATATATATATATATATATATATATATATATATATATATATATATATATATATATATATATATATAGACGTGGGAGTGCAGCGCCGATAGCCACAATATGTATTTATATAGACATCTATATATGTATGTATGTATGTTTGTATATATCTATATAGTTTTCTCATTGACAAGATTTCTTTAGTTTGTATTTGAGTTGTTGCTGCTGCAGCTGCCGCTGATGATGTTGATGCTGTCATTGCGATTGTTATCATCGTTCTCATTACCATCAGCAGCATCACCATCATCATCATTCTCATTCTCATGCTCATTCTCATTCTCAATTTCATCTTCGATATCATTATTATCACTCCCAGCAGCAGTTACAGCAGTTGCAGTTGCAGTTGCAGTTGACGTTGCAGTTGCCGTTGCAGTTGAAGTTGCTGTTGCCGTTGCAGTGGCAGCAACAACAGCGCTCGCTTCTATAGCACGAACGGTTTCGTTGCCACGGCTACGTCTGCTCTCAACGCCCAGTCCACGGGTGCCCGATGCATGCCGAATCCGATGATATTGACGCAAGCCGGCCAAAATGCGTATCATGACCTGGGCAGGTACCGTAATAGTATCGCGTGTCTCCACCAGCATGATCTCGTTGCTCTTAATCAACTGTAAATATATATAAAGAGAATTTGTTAATCACAATCTCTCGCTCTCGCGCTCTCCCTCTCTCTCTCTCTCAACACCTACCGCTGTTGTCTCAGCTTCATCGAATGTGGAAATTCCACCAATTGGCGCCCACACCTTGATGTTGTAATCAATGCCCGAGCTGAGCAAATAGGGCAAAGTCGGATGCGGCTGGACGCGATTGACCACACGATGATCGGCCAACAGGGTTTTCACCACACGCCCGGTGTGACGGTGCCAAACGAAAATGTGGCCACAATCCGAGCCAGACATTACGAAATCATCGCCCCAGAAGCAAGCGCCCTTCACCATGGTGCGCGAGTTGCGATGGCCGCTAAACGACATTTTGATGTAGTCGAACTTGTTCAGCTGTCGCTCTTTGCCACCCTCTGCAGATTCCATTACGGCATCTCGCTTATCATCGGCTGCGAACGAAATAGCAAAATATATATAAGGACAAGTCAACGTGCACTAGTCGGCAGTGCCCGACTAGCACATACCCTGAATCCTGTGCAGAGGCTGCTACGCCAAACATTATGCGCTGCTTTTAGACATACCTAATTGATAAGCGACACACACACACACACGCACGCACACACACACACACACACACACACACACACACGCACACACACACACACACACAAGCATGCGTTCCGCTTGGACCGCGTGGGTGTACATGGGCTTTACTATGGTGAATTAGTTGTTGATTAACTTTGCTTCCTATTGAACTTTTGTGATCAAACTTTCCGATCATGATTCATGATAAAGACATCGTTGCGTGTCTATTTGCTAAAGGACAAGTCTACAAATTGAAATAAATTTGGTGGAAAGGGGGCGAGGTATGCAACAAGCTTAATCTGTATGCTCCTTATCACAACCTCAGTTTGGAATCTCTAGATATAGATTATCATCGATAGTTAGAAATTTAGGAATTGAAACTGTATATGATACATAGATATATACGTTTACAATTTCTAGCTGGAACCAACTCATAGACGGACAAGGCTCAGCTTGTTGCCTTGAACAAGAATATCTATATCACTTAACTAAATAAAGTGATCGATTATTATCGGTGATTAGAAAATGGAGTGAATTATCGAAGTGAAGTGAGAGACTCGTACTGCGTTCACACGGACGGATCAACTGGCTAGATCGACTTAGTTCATCTTTCCGTTCAATGAGTTCATAATTTATATCAAGATCAATACTTTATGGCGCCTGCCACGCCTGCTAGCTATATACATTCTCTCAAAACCATTACACTCTGAATTTCCATGTTCAATGGGTTCTGGGTATAAAAAGAAATTTTTAGTAATTAAGAAAACATTTTGAAATATGTAAAAACAAAAAAAAAAATGATTTACAGCTGTGTTCATAGAAATAGTAGTGCGCCTAAAATGTTTTGAACAGCGAAATTTTGTAATGAACGATGCTTTCGTCTACCTACTAAAACCAACAAAAAAAGATTGCAATTCTAATTGATTTCAATACCTAAAACATAACATAATTCAACTTTCTATAATTACTTTATTTTTATTTTTTTTTTGACAACTTCTCACATGCAGCACTACTATTTTTATGAACAGTCATTGCATCTTTCTAAAATCGTAAAAAAAAATTAATTGTGGCCGAAAGTAATGGGATTTCAACGTGATTCTATTCTTTACATTCAATTCTAAACAAAAAATAATATAAATAACTATATTTTCATCTAAACAAATATCATTTCTATATTTATAGACCAAAATCAATCTCTTTATCTTCACTTAACTTTACATTACGCGCTCGTTATCAGAATGTATGTGTGTCTGTGTGTGTGTGTGTGTGTATGTATAGATGTATGTATTTATGATTATATATGTTTATACATGTCTATAATACAAGTGTATGTATGTGTGTATGTATGTACACATAAGCCAGATAACTTTTCTAAAATCAAATGCACTTTTGCTAAAAGACAAAAAAATAAATTTAAATATTTTAATAAATTGCTGCCTTTCTAGGCGATTCTCAGCAATTCAATTGGGTATTTATGCTTAACATGCAAAAGGATTTCATTAGTTAACATCAACTTGGACAATATTAACTAAGGTTGCTTATTGCACACGAATGCAACTATAGCTGTCTCTCGTTCTATACTGTTCTCTCGCCAGAGCTGCTCTAACTCGTGAGTGAACACCTGACGTTTACCTGACTGACTGGCATTATACAAAGGTAACATATATAGATAGACAGATAAAGATATAGACACATAGATACATATAGTAGTACAATGCATATAATATGTGAAGGACAAGTCAGATCTGGCTAGAAGTTATACCCAAGTTGTTTCCAAAAAAATGCTTGATCTATAAGACAATATGAACTAGGTTAAAATATGGCCAATAGACAATGTGATTGTTATGACAATATATACATAGTTGTTCTATAGAGAGTTATAGGTATTAATACTTAGTGATATGTTAGGCCATAGCTGTGGGTTTTAGCCAACTCGCTTCTACTTACCATCAGCAGCAGTCGGATTGGAATTGGCTGCAATTGCCGCTTGGTTGATTTCATTGGCGGCAACGAGTCGCAGGCTGTTGGTGCGACTTGTTGCCGATTCGCTCTGGTTATCGAGTGTGCGTAAGACGGCATCCTGCCAGGACATGTGATGTGAGCGTGAGCTGGAGCTATTGCCACGGCTGGCTGGGTTTATGGCATGTATCTGATGTGTTTGAGAATTGAGCATGCGAATAATCTCATCGCTTAGACGCCGAAGCACGCTGGGCACCAGCGGCGGACGTGCCTGGCCCACATTCAAACGATTCGGGTCGTGATCAACATTGGCCATGGAATTGGGCCCGGTATCGGACCAATCGCCGCGAAAACGCAAACGCGGCATTTGCGGCTCTGGATCGTTATCGCGCCGCAACTTGGGCGTATAGCAGCCACTGCGTAACAAATCGGCATCATTATAGCCCGGATGCTGCAAATCGAACAAATAGAGCTGCTCCATTGAGTAGCTGACAAGTAGCTCCGATTCGTCGGCGCTATACTTGACACAGGTGGGACGATAATGACGACGTGTATACTTCATCGGTATTGGATATGCCTTCAATGGCCAAGTGATACGATCCCGATCAGTGCCAGCCGTTAGCATGCGACGATCATAGAGTCGCACAATGGAGTCTGAGCAACCGATGGCCAGCTTATAGTGGTTAATTGGTGCCACATCCATGGCCGTAACGGCGCATGGTGCCGTGATAAGTATATGCTTATCACACACAGACTCCGCACAGCGGCTGCTCACACGCAAATCGATGCAACGCACGGTGCCGTCTTCGCCACAGCTGAGAAAGACGCGTGGACTGTCCGGCAATGGCAGGACATCATAGGTGCTGCCAAAGGCATGACAATCAAAGAAACTCGCCTGTCGACCAGCTTCACCAATTAGCGCCTCATCGGCACTACGGCCGGGTCCGTACGGTGCCAGAAATTCGGTATGTATTACAATGCCCTCGCCGGAGCACGAGACAATCGCCTGATCATTGGAGTGCGGCATAAAGCGAGCACTGAATATATGACGCTTGTGCTGCGTTTTGGTGCGGGCCGCCACACGGCCACTCTTGGCCTCCGTTACCACCAAATAGTTGTCATCCGAACCGGACACAATCAGCGTTCCGCTGGCATTCCAATTGACCGTATTCACACAGCCGCTGTGCACGCTCAGCGTATTCAGCAGACTCAAGCGTTGCACAAAATCCAGCGAATCTTGAATTAGTCAAATTATGATTATTATTCGCAAATACAAAAAATACAGATAATCGCTGATTATCGGCTTTAGTCCTGTGACCAGCTATATATGTATGTATGCATGTATGTATATGTGAGTGTACTCACTCTTGCAGCTGGCCTGCAGATTCGACTGCGCCTGGGCCCCATGGTACGGATAATTGTTGATGCATTCATTGACGCTGCGTCGCTCTCGTCTGTCGGTCATCTTCGAAGGCCTTACTATACAAATAAATTTATATGTATATATGTATGTATGTATGTATATATATATATATATATATATGAGCATATATAGAGAGGTTGCTTTGTATTATTAGAAATTTGCTAAATATGATGGCCCCGTCGTAGATATGGGAACAGGGAAATAAAACAAAAGTACTTATACTATAAAAAAAAAAAAAAACAAAAAAAAAATTATTGCTGCTGCGTCACGAATAATTCTATGCGCTTCTCGAACAAAAAAAAATATTTTGAAATTTTAAAATGAACTTAAAAAAAATTATTAAGATTATTACTAAAATTATATGCTTATTAAATAATTATTTAATTTATTATTAATAAATTTTAAATTATTTTTTTTTTTTAATTTCTTATAATTAATAATTATTAATAATAGACATTTTCTCTACTTTTGTTGCATATAAATTTAAAAAATTAAATTTTTTTAATAATTTTTTATTTAAAAAAAAAAAATTAAATTTTTTATTTTATCACAAATTTTGTTGTTAAACTATCTGATTGACAGTTAACAACACATTATTTGTTCACAATTCTGTTATTTTCACCATAAATTCTGTTTTTTTCGTTTTTGCTAAAGTGAATTCCCAACTCTGTTAACAGTGACGCTCAAACTGTGCATTTGCAAGAAGCAACAAGAATTATTGCGCTTGCATTTCTCGTATGTATGCGTGGGCTTGTGTGTGTGTGTGTGTGTAGGTGCGTAGGTGTATGCGTTTGTGTGGGCGCTCTTGTGTGCGTGTGTGTGTGTGTATATATATGTGTGCAAATTGTTTTGTAGAAGTTATAAATTATATAAAAATTCAAAACAAAGCGCCATAAACAAATTGTTGTTGTCACATGCACAATTATTAACAAACTTTTGCGCGCAATGCAGTTTTTCGTTCACTTTTAGTAATTTTGCAAATTTTTTTTTTACAATCGTTTTTTTTTTACCTAGTTTATAGACAGCGGAAAAACATTACAAATCACTCTTTGGCCCAGCAACACACAAACACAAATTCGATATTTATTTTTATTGCGAGCTCAGCTGTAGCACAATGTGACCGTTTACTGCGCGCACAAAAAGCCCAAAAGTGGCGAATGCAAAATCGCGGTTAAATATACTAAAAGTCGTATTGATAAACCGGCGAAAACTTGCTCGATTGCCAAAAAGTGGGTTGGTGTTTCTGTTTTTTCCTCAATACGAAAGATATAAAGTGGAAAACAATTTTTGCTGAGCTACTGTTTTTGAAATTTATCGTTCTAATGAAAGTTTCGAATTTACTAAGCGACATTTAAATGAAACCGAAATGTAGTATTCTGACATTTTTACGGTAGATAATTAATACTTTTTTAGGGATTTTGATGGAAAATCCAATGGTAACTTATATTGAATATAGAGTAGCAATTCAAATAAGGCTCCAAAGCAGATATATTAATGTTTTTGGAATGCTTTAACAAAAAATCAAAACTCTTATACAAACTAATCGATAACGAAAAGAAAAGTCTAGACGTATTGTGTTGCGAGTCGATGTTGCGCGATTACGTCGAGCAATCGATAGCTTGAACTAGAGCGGTTTGTGTATCGTAACAGGGCTGGTCATACTTTGCCCGCTGTAATTTCAGTCGTAGCTTAATATTCGAGTCGAGCGTGCGCACCGAACGCAGTTTAAACAGTTTTGTCGCTTCAGTTAGCAACCTGTTGCGTTTTTTTGTTTGTTTTGTTTTGTTTGGTTGTTGTTTTTTTTTTTTTTGAAATAGTTGTAGCTGTTGTGGAAAGTGCATTAACGATAAAAACCGAGTTGAAACATTAACTCACCTGCTGCAGCAGGTGCTAGTGTCAAACAAATTAGAAATCTTTTGTTTATCCAAAAAATACGGCAAAAAAACAAAAAAAAAAAAAAGAAAAGAGAAGAGAAACAAACAAAACGAGAAAATGATATAAAGGTAACGGGCAACAAGTGCTGCTGTTGTTGTTGTTTTTGTTTGTGCTGTGTTGCTATTACTTGTTGTTGTTGTTGTTGTAGCGGAAGGTAAATATTGTCTGACTTCGCAAAGCCCAAAATGCAAATGGTAAAAAATAGTTATAGCGGCAAAAAGAGAATACGATATACGAGCGAGCCTACGATCAGTTTTTAGTGGGTGAATGTGATTGTTGTTGTTGCTGTTGTTGGTTGGTTGATTGTTGATGATGTGGAAAAGTTAATGAAGCAGCGCAAGTGCCACAAGCAACAAGTGAGAATGTTGGCCATAGACGACTGTCATATGCCCTGGCAACAGTAGAGTTGCTTAGCTGCTGCATATTCCATTGATCGTTGAAGCTGTTGAAGACTGCAGTGACTGTCAAACTATGGATAGCTTAAGCGCTTTAAGTAGCAGTGTTGATAAAACTGTAGATGAATTCCTAATGGTGCTTGTAGCCGTTTGCCCTATACCCTAACATTATTAGAGTTAACTTAAATAGTCAATAGATATTTCAAGCGCATTGCTTGTCAAACTGTTGAGTCGAGTATAGCAAATTGTTTTTTTTTTCATTAGTCTAACAAGTTATAGCCGACTACCATATACCCTAATGCCATTTGAAACAGTCCTTTGAGCCTTATTTAATGAATCTTGTCCGCAGAGTACAGTTTGCATCGTAAATTGTATATAATGATTGCTGATCAAGCTATATCCGACTACCACATACCCTAACAATACAAAAAAAAACGGTTACCTAGAGTCTTTTAAGCCATGTTTGATTGCTTTTTGAAGCCCAGTCGAACTGTAGAGTAGCGCCTAGGTCGGCTATGACCAGCTCTAGTTCGATTTTGAAATCAATATCAATATCAATATCAAAAGCAAACATCATGCTCAAAACTGACTTCTACAGTCTCGATATCTGCAACTACCTGCTCAGTTTCAAGACTTAAGTACTATTATTATTAAAATACTCCCACAGTTGTTGTTGGAGGCAGCGATATGTCATTAAGCAAAACGCTGATTGAAGATGTTAGCAATGAGCAATGAGTGTGTCAGCGAGGATCAGGCATTTTATTGGGGCTATACAAATAGGTGTATGTGTGTGTGTGTGTGTGTGTGTGTGTGTGTATGTATATAGTTGCTAGTATGTGTGTCAATTGTTGGCTCGAAAGAATAACAAATTAAAAATGCCAACCAGTTTAGTCACGCCGCCTGTAACTCGGTACCGTTAGCCCCCCTACCTTACCTTGCCATAGAACTTGGGGCTATTGTTACTGCTGCTGCTGCTGCTGCTGTTGCTGCTGCTGCTGTTGTTGTTGTTGCTTCCACTTTTGCTGCTGTTGTTGCTATTGCAGATTCTAAAGAGCTGCACATAGCTTTTTTGTTAAATGCCATCGCATAGAAAGCGACAAGCAATACAAAAGCATCAACAAATACGTTGTGTTTTTTTTCGCGTTCGTTCGTTTGTTTCGTGTCTTCATCTGTGGACCATAAAGTGGATTGGGTTAGAGGGTCAGAGGCTCGCAATCACAGCGACATCATTTCAGATGCCCACATTTAACCGAGCACAAAACTCTAATTAGATTAATATAGAGCAGATGCGGTTGGACGTCTATAGGAGAACAGCTTAGAATAAAGAATTCTTATTCTGAATAATAATAAAGCTATTGATATAGTAGTCTGATATGATATGTGATAAAAATATAATCTTATAGCTAAGAATTTGGCTAGATGTCTAGAATCATGGTCAAAGTTGTAGCTATCAAGTTGAGTCTAGTGTTATGAGTATGCAAAAGATAAAGCTTAAACATCACATATAAAGCAATAGATAAGGTACACTGACTTATCTCAGAATTATGACATTTAAGTTAAGACTTGTAGGTCAATCAAAGTTGAGTTTAGGCAGACGCATGCTAATAGCTATAGATAATGATATAGATATAGCAAAAAGATACGGCAATACGAATAGAAATAGAAAAAGAAAGATATAGATAGAGGCATATAGGTTATATACAGCTGTGGTCATAAAAATAGTAGTGCGGCTGCAATGTTGAACAGCAAAAATTTGGTGATAAATATTACAAATGTCAAATGCATATAGTTTCAATAGCGGCGAAAAGGACTGCGTTCATTCGGACGGACGGACGGACGGACGGACGGACATTGTACAAAGCCAATATACTCTTTTACCTCGTGAAATATAGAAATATACATACATATCATATATGTATATAAATACATATATTGATATAGATATATCTATATAGACAGACCCATAGCTCAAGCCCATTTGACAGACTCACCATGGACGATTCTATATCAAATTAGGATAGTGCGTTAGCTAAGCTTATATAGAGGCAGACTAACTGCCACATCAATCATATATACTTATATATGTACATATATAGTCTAGAGTGTCTCAGCCGAATGTCATCTGTAAGATTTTAAGATTATGATTCACTTGCTCGATTCTAATTTCCGGCAAGAATTCAATTTGGAGCTTGCAGCTCAAGAGTTGCTGGTGGTTTGCTTTGTCCACAACTTGTATGATTCATGGCTGCATACACATTATAGATTGCAATCAGCGATAAGATTTACTCAGATATCATTAACTATATACATTTTAATTACGCAAGTTAAAAGCTAACTAAATATATATATATATATATATATATATATATATATATATATATATATATATATATATATATATATATATATATATATATATATATATATATATATATATATATATATATATATATAATGTATAGTATATATAGAGGTAGCACAAAGGCGATCGATATTTCATAGGCATTTCTGAAACGAGAGTTAATTGTCTATCTATATAGGTAGATAGATAGATATATAGATATATATACTGAGAGATACATCATATAAATCAGAAAAGCGGAACGAATTCGAGAAGTGCCGACTCTGAGATAAACTTTCCCATTTCAAGAAGCAGAAATGAGTGAAAAACACGACACGATATTTTTGCTTATATTGTTCAATCAACAACAGCAACAATAATAACAACAACATCAACAACAACAACAACAACAACAACAACAACAACAACAACAAGAAGAAGAGCCAATTGCATTTTGATACTCATTAAATTTATATTCAAATATGGGCATATTGACATATTGTCTTAAGTTGCCACGCATGTCAAGTGCAACTGCTATATAGGGTAACTGCCAGTCGAGCATATGCAATTTGAGCTCAACTTTTATGTTGGCAATTAAATGAAGCTGTGCATTTATGCTGCACATGTGGAGCACAGTTTAGAGACATGTGTGTGTGTGTGTAGGTGTGTGTGTGTGTGTTTGTGTGTGTAGGTGTGTGTGTGTGTGTTTTAGGCCTCTCCTTTATGGCCGCAACATAATGACGTTTAATGGCAATTCAATGAAAACAGCAACTGAAACTGAAAACTGAAAAAGCTAACCCGCGGACAAAAGTGAAATTGTTGCCGCCAACAACAGAGAGAAAGATAGAGAGAGAGAGAGAGAGAGAGAGAGAGAGAGAGAGAGAGAGAGAGAGGGAGAGTGTGTGTGAGAGAGAGAGAGAGCGCGATAGGCACATAAGTTTTGTTATTATATGAATAGCTCGAATTACTTGGCTTATGCTGCGTCTACTTAATGTTTCAAGCTTATGCTAATGCTCATGTCAATTGCAATTAAAACAGCAGCTGGCCGCTTGCCAATCAACAACAACTAATTAGAGCCAGAGAGAGAGAGAGCGAGAGAGAGAGAGAGAGAGAGAGCGCGCGCAAATACAAAACGCAACTTGCTCTCTCCAAGTGCCGTCGTCGCTATGGATGCAGCTGGCAATGGCAGCAATGCTGCAGCTGGTGGCGCCACCGAAGATGAAACCAAAACGTTGCTGCACCAACAAAACGCCAGCATGGAAAACGACTACGGCAATGGCGACGACGTCGACGTCGATGTCGACGACGAGCCGCAGGCATTGCCATTCTGCTTTGTTCGGGTAAGTTACTTTGACTTTGACTTTGACTTTGACTTTGCCTTTGATGTTTTGCCTAGAAAGTAAGTGAGCAAAGCAGAAGTTCTTGCCGCCGCCCCGGTCGCTGGCTCGGTCACAGTTGGGCGCTGCAACCAAACACAATGGACAACTTGCAACAGGCCGTGACTGACCGTGACCGCCTTGCCCTGCAACAGTTCTGTTGCCAGAGCGTTGCAGTCGAGATCTGTTGCGTTGCTTCCTAACACGCTGCAGCTCAAGTGACAGACAATTAAGACACGCCATAAATCGACTTTCAGCTAATCTTTAGAATCTCATATGATATTTATATTTAATTTCAAATTGGTATTGCTTAGGCGGCGTACAGTGAAGCCTAGCTAGACTATAAAGTTGAGCAAAGCAGAAATAATATAAAAATATTATAATCTTTGCTATTTCCTATCTATTTCCTATGACAGATTTAAACTTTTGAATATTTGGAACTGTTTTGGTTTAGTTGGGATCTATTACCTCGATTGATTTCAAGTCTCCACCTAGTTGACCAAGTTCTGCTACTCATCTCTAAAGTCTTGCAGTCTTCATATGTTTAGTCAGCGCGAAGAAGCTAAACCAATATTGTCATGCAAGTTGTTTGTTTCAGTGTATTTGCCAGTCAGGCACTCCCGTTCAGGGCACTCTTGCTTGTTTCAGGCGCACTCGTGAACATATCGTAATTATGTTCAGTTTTATGGCTCATTCTTAACATGTTGAGACCCCCATGACCCATTAGAATGGGCGTCAAGTGGAACTGCTTTTGGTTTTTGCACGCAACGCTGACTTCACAGAACCAACCCACGGGCAATGCCACCGAAACAACCTGCGGGTTGCTGCACTCACTACAAACAAGTATAGATTCGGCTGTTGTTACAAGTGTTCTACAAGTGTTAATTGTGTGTGTGTGTGTGTGTGTGTGTGTGTGAGTGTGTGTGTGAGTGTGTGCTGTAACCTTTTTCAGTTTCGGGGTCGAGTTGTTCCGGCGCAAGCTGCACCTTTCGGAGCCACGGCAATTGCCCGTTGCCCGTTGCCCGCTGCCCATTGCCCGCTGCCCGTTGCTTACACTATGTACAATTACATGCGCTTCCCCCAACCGCTGCAGCCATCCACGCACCTCCCCCCCTTGCCCATCGACTCGCTGCCAAAATAAAACGAAGCAGAAGAATATGTAATTTGTTGTTGCTTTGCTTTTGTTTCGTCGGATTCCGTGCTGTTGGTTGGCTCTTGGCGCACTCACGACCTGCCCCCGGGTGCTCAGCTACCTGACCCCCTCCCCCCTCCTCCCTTCTTCTCCTTCTTCTCCTCCTTACCCCACTCTCCAACACGAAAATGATTGGCCCTTTTGATTGCTTTCTTTGGCTCGTTTTGGCCGACGTTCTTTTATTTTTGTTTTTGGCTCTTTGGCTGTCATAATTTGTTGGGAAAATTGTTTTGGTTCTGCAGTTTGATTTTCATTATTCCATTTGATGTGCCCCATCAAAAACAAAAAGAAAAAAAAAAGGTTGCGTCAAATTGTGCGCCGGCTCAGCAAACGATCGAATCCCACATTTGTGCCGAATGGGTCGCGGCTCAAATAGATTGAAGTAAATAATCCAAATATAAACAAGGTAATTTGATAACTGTTTAGAGTTGGCTAAAGTTGGCTTATGTAATTTTGATGCTGTTCAAGAATACATATACGTAATGGTTTCTGCCACGCCTTCTGCCGCCTTTTGCTTGCATTCTCACAGTCATTACACATCAATTGAAATTTCTATTCTTAATTTCAATTGTTAGCATTCGGGCTAAGACTGCTTTTGGCCGTCGTAGCTGATGACTTTGGTTGCATTTTGCACTCTTTGTTGTCTCCAATCAACACACAACATGACACACACACACACACACACGCACGCACGCACCAAAATCCAGCTCGAAATAAATCTGTTCCTTCCATCTATGTGAATCAGGCAACAACACCCTTGGCGCATACTCACTACGTGATATGCCCGATCCAATTATGAAACTGATTTGCAATCCAACTGATGCATTCATAACTGATTCCTGCTAACATTTCCATGTGACACGCTCAAAGCCAAGCGACTTTCAGCCAGACTTCAGAGACAATCGAACGAAGCAAGCGATCAAAGCCACATTCTGCTTAGCCCTTGGCCATGCTGGACCACACCCCAACATATTTGATTTATTTATATTTATGTGTGCTTGTCTCTCCGCTAATTTGAATATATAAATATGCACACGTTGTGTGTATATGATAATTAGTCAAAAAAAAAAAAAAAAAGAAGAAAAATGGGGGAAAAAAATGAGAAAGAAAATTAAATTGCAAAGTTGTCTTAGCTTTTGTTTGTTTAGATTGTCGGCTGTGGCGTGTTGCTTAGTTTGTTTAACGTCTGCTTATGGCCCTGTAGAAGTGTGTGTTGCAGCCAACGAGACGCAGTTGAGCCCTGAGCAGGTGAACTTTAAGCCTAAGGTAGCTTCTATCAAAGAAACACAATTGACATAAAATTTGATAGGAAATTGAGCTAGATATATATGTATATGCTCTAAGATCATGTTTACAGCGTATCTCTTAGTCGTGTACAACATTTTCAGTGAGCTCAGCTTGTTTGCTCGTCGCGAGATAACATTTAATTTGATTAGTTGCCGAGCAAATTGTTAGCCAGGTTAGGCAATTGGGGCCCAGCGATGAGTTGCCAACTGGCCAAGTCTTTGCTGACTTTTTTTTTTTTTCTTTTGAAAGCTTCGTTGAATGGGCGTGGCATTGGCCATGTCATGCACAGCGTTTAACATACACAAAAAGAAGTTGAAGAAGAAGATGCATTGCGAATGCTGCTGAAAATGTGTGAGATTTTTCACTTTCCCAGCGCCAATGACTGCGTAACTTTTTTTCTAGCTCTTTTTGTTTTTTTTTTGTCAATTGTTCCCTTAGGTTACGATGAGATTAAAGAAGAAAAGAAAAAAGAAAAAGACTTTGCTAATGGCCTGGGCACATTTTTCAAATGAACCTTCGATGCAGTCCGTACTCGTTGCCAACTTTGTTGGCCATCCTGCCCGCGGCTGCATTGCAACTTTTCTGTTTTGTACATTTCGATTGCTCCTCGGAGTCGCGCAAAAGTCGCCTGGGTGAAAGTTATATTGCCATCGACGTGTATTTCTCTAGCTTGGCCAGCTACTGCCAGCTACTGCCGCTGCTGCTACTGCTGCGGCTGCGGCTGCTGCTGTTGCAGGTGGACACCTGTTGGCGCACAGGTGCGTTAATGCAAAGATCGATTAAACAATGAAATTAATTACAATTTTT